>LPNX010285969.1:204122-214698 GCA_001517045.1 Pseudotsuga menziesii | reverse complement strand
ATATGTTTTATGAAATAGTTCTAACCATGCAACTGGTGCATTTGAATTGTAGGAAAGATCATGTACAACCTCCTACAAGAAAAGAAGGATGAGACTTGTTCCGAAGAACAAGTGATGACAATTCAAGATTCACTCCAATAAACATGAATCTGAAGCTCCCAGGGTCAGAGACACCATGACGGAAGAAAGAGCTTCAGAGAACGATAGATCCACCTCGAAGGATGAAGACCACCATGGGTACGAGAGATAACTCAAGATGAAGAAAAAAATGCTATGAAAGAAGCTATGATCAAAGAATAACAGTTGATCATAGGGAATGATGTATACGATATGATTTCGAGACATAAAGGGAATTGCGTAGTATCTTCCATATGGATCTACAAGAACAAGTGTACAAAGCAAGGTTCATGATTTTCCTCAGAAAGAATAGACTATGACATGACATACTCTATTGACCAGTATATATCAAGCATAGAACCACCTGTACAGAATGAAGAAGGAAGATAATACTCCATTCTAGGGGGAGTGACTACAGAAGATATCTGAGTTCGACATGGTACGACATGATGGACAACTTCCTGATGGATCGAGACTTTTCCAAGAGTAAAGTGGGTTCTAACCTTCAAAGTTGAATGCAGAAGACTAGGATATGTTGATGATCTAACAAGATGAACTGATGGAATATGTTATGATGAAAGAATACTAGAATGATGTTTGGGATATAGTACTCAAACCAGAAAGAAAGAATGTGGTATCTTACAAATGGATTTGCAAGATAAAATATGTTGCTGATAGAACTAAGGAAATATTTGTCGCTAGAGGTTTCTATAAGAAAGAGGGAATTAATTCTGAAGAGACACTTACTCTAGGAAGCAAGGTACACTTCCTTCAGAACTATGATGGTAGCTGCTTCCATGATGAAGTAAAGACAAGCCTTCCTTAATGGTATGATTGGAGAAGATTTTTACATCAAATAGTCACAAGGATTTGAGGTTGTAGATAGATGGACTCATATAGGTAAGTTGAAGAAGGCCCTCTATGGCATGAAGTAAGCTCCCAGATCTTGGTATGGAAGGATAGACAGTCTCCTGTCAATTATGGGCTTTACCAAGAGTAAAGTTGATCCTGTCATCCTGTTATTATATGTGGATGACTTATTCTTGATAGGGAATGAGAAACAGATCATGGAAAGCAAGAAGAAACTAGAAGAATAATTTGAGATGAAAGACCTTGGGTTAATGCATTATTTCCTAGGTCTGGAAGTATGGAAAAGTTCAAAAATAATCTTTCTCAACCAAGGAAAGTATGCGGTAGAGATATTAAAGAGATTCAATATGTTGGAATGCAAATCCATGGCCACACTCATGGACTCCAACCTGAAAATGTTAGCTGATGAGTCATCAGAGTTAGTAGATGCGACTCATTATAGTCAGATCATTGGGTCATTGATGTACTTAACAAATACCAGACCAGACATTTAGTTTGTTGTGAACACCTTAAGTCAATATCTAGTTCAAACTAAATGGGTTCACTTGATAGCTGAAAAACATGTGATGAGATATCTAAAAGGGACTATAGATTTTGGTCTGTACTATGATGGTAGCCATGAGTATAGCTTGTATGGATATATAGATGCAGATTGGGCTGGAAGTATCTCGGATAGAAAAAGCACATCAGGTGGGTGTTATAGTTTGGGATCTGCTATGATTTCATGGTTTAGTAGAAAACAGTCCAGTGTTTCTCTAAGCACAGTCAAAGCAGAATACATAGCAGCTTGCTCTACTAGTTGTGAAGCCATATGGCTTTGGAAGATGATGTCAGAATTATTCAACCTAGATTTGGATACTACCGTGATTCTATGTGATAACGACAATTGTGATAACAGAGAATCCTGTGTTCCATTGTAACACATAGAAATCCGATATTTCTACATACGAGATAAAGATGCAGATGATGATGTTTCAGTATTCCCATACTGAAGATATAGATGATGATGATTTTAGTATTCTCATACTGAAGATATAGATGATGTTTCAGTATTTACATACTGTAGATTCAAATGATGGTGATTCTGTATTTCTATACTGAATATAGAGGTGATGATGCTTTCAGTATTCACATACTGGAGATACAGATGGGATAGTTCAGTATCCACATACTGAAGATGTAGATGATGATGGTTTAGATGATGATGTGTTGACAAAACCTCTGTCCCGAGTAAAGTTCGAACACTTTCAAGACAAGCTTGGTGTGGTTCAGAAAGACCTTCCACGAAAGGGGGAGTAGTGATGTTGCATTGGGATTGTATCATGCCTAGGGACTTTCCCTAAAGTGATCTGGTGACTTCGGTCCTTAAGAATGTAGTGGGATTGTATCATCCATGGGCTCTTGCCCTAAAGTGATCTGGGAACCTCAGTCCTCGAGAATGAAGTATGATTGTATCATCCTTGGACCTCGGTTTAGAATGGATCTGGTGACATCGGTCATCAAGATGGTAGGATTGTATCATCCTTGGACCTAAGTTCAGAATGGATCCAGTGACCTCAGTCATCGAGATGGTAGGATTGTATCATCCTTGGACCTAAATTCAGAATGGATCCAGTGACTTCGATACTCAAGAACATGGTAGGATTGCATCATCCTTGGACTTAGTCCTAAAGTGATAGGGACTGATTATCCCGTAATCAATCTGGTGACTTCGGTTGTCGAGAATGTGTTGATGATGATGATGATGTTTCTAATCGAAAGATCAAAATGTGATGATGATGATGTTTCTGATCGAAAGATCAAAGTGTGATGATGATGATGTTTTGATGATGATGATTCTGATCGAAAGATCAGAATATGATGATGATGATGTTGTTGCTGATCGAAAGGTCAAAGTGCTGAAGATGTTGCTGATCGAAAGTTCAAAGTACTGAAGATGTTGTTGATCGAAAGGTTAAAGTGCTGAATATTATGTTGTTGATCGAAAGGTCAAAGTGCTAAATATGATGTTGCCAATCGAAAGGTCAAAGTGCTGAAGATGATGTTGCTGATCGAAAGGTCAAAGTGCTGAAGATGTTGCTGATTGAAGTGGTCAAAGTATTGATGATGATGAAGACTAAAGATTGAATATGAAGACTACATGATGTTGAAAAGCTTCCAATGATTTATAGATGTGTTACCTTGAAGATTTTGATGATTTCATATCTCTCTCTCTCCTATTATTGTTGTTGTTGTTGTTGTTATAGAATACCCTTCTTGTTAAGGGGGAGTGTTGAAATATTGTAACTTCAAAGAATATTCTATATGTATCTTTTTGTGGTCCCCGATGGTCCTATCGGAAGAACCACTTGTATTACTTTGTACCCCGATGCTCCTAATCGGAAGAACTAATAAGAGTCATTAGGTAGTCCCCTCTAATTGTAAACGTGGGTCATTAGCACCCCAGTGTGGTTACTTGAGCCTACATGATTTAACTCGAGCCTACATGTCGGATGAGTTAACTTAAGTGAACAGATGAATATAAATAGAGGTGTAGCGCTCCTCATTTGGACACACACACTCTCACTTATGTAGCACATTAGTGGAGAAGAGAGAAGTAGCTGGAGAAGGAGGAGGATTAGGCTTTGATCTCCTTGTTGGTTTTATCTTTTAACCTTTGGGGCATCTATATTGAGGAAGATTTTGCTGGGTTTTTCACTTTAGGGTTTTCCCAGGATAAATCTTTGTGTTCCTTTTGTATGGTTGTGCTTGTCTATCTTTCAGTGATTTTGTTTATATGCTTTTGTTATGAAAATGAAATGAAATACTCATTATCTATCTTAGCATATGAAAACTGAACAATAGGTGTCCATGCTTATCTCTAAAATGGGTACCTAAATCCACTTTCAAAACTCAATTCCATGAAAGTCGACAAAAGTGCATATTTTCAACCTTGGTTTGACCAACCTTGAACGAGGGCCAAAATAGCTCCAAATCTCATGAAAATAGGTGTCCATGATTATCTCTCAAATGGGTGCCTAAATCCACTTTCAAAACTCAATTACGAGAAAGTCGACAAAAGTGCATCTTTTAAACCTTGGTTTGACCAACCTTGAACAAGGGCCACAATAGCTCCAAATATCATAAAACTAGGTGTCCATGCTTATCTTTCAATTGGGTACCTAAATCCACTTTAAAAATTCAATTCCGAGAAAGTTGACAAAAGTGCATATTTTTAACCTTGGTTTGATCAACCTTGAACGAGGGCCAATATAGCTCCAAATATCATAAAAATAGGTGTCCATGCTTATCTCTCAAATGGGTATCTAAATCCACTTTCAAAACTCAATTCCAAGAAAGTCGAAAAAAGTGCATATTTTCAACGTTGGTTTGACCAACCTTGAACGAGGGCCAAAATAGGTCCAAATCTCATAAAATTAGGTGTCCATGCTTATCTCTCAAATGGGTATCTAAATTTACTTTAAAATTTGAATTCTGAGAACATCGACAAAAGTGCACATCTTCAACCTTGGTTTGACCAAACTTGAACGAGGGCCAAAATAGCTCTAAATATCATAAAAATAGTTGTCCGTGCTTATCTCCCAAATGGGTACCCTAATCCACTTTCAAAACTCAATTCTAAGAAAGTGGACAAAAGTGCATCTTTTCAACCTTGGTTTGACCAACCTTGAACGAGGGCCAAAATAGCTCTAAATCTCATAAAAATAGGTGTTCATGCTTATCTCTCAAATGGGTACCTAAATCCACTTCCAAAACTCAATTCCGAGAAAGTCAACAAAATTGTATCTTTTCAACCTTGGTTTGACAAACCTTGAACAAGGGCCAAAATAACTCAAAATCTCATAAAAATAGGCTTCCATGCTTATCTCTCAAATGGGTACCTAAATCCACTTTCAAAACTCAATTCCAAGAAAGTCGACAAAAGTGCATATTTTTAACCTTGGTTTGACCAATCTTGAATGAGGGCCAAAATAGCTCCAAATATTATAAAACTAGGTGTCCATGCTTATCTCTCAAATGGGTGCCTAAATCCACTGTCAAATTTCAATTCCGAGAAAGTTGACAAAAGTGCATATTTTCAACCTTGGTTTGACCAACCTTGAATGAGGGCCAAAATAGCTCCAAATCTCATAAAAATCGGTGTCCATGCTTATCTCTCAAATGGGTATGTAGGTCCACTTTCAAAATTCGATTCTGAGAAAGTCACCAAAAGTGCATCTTTTACACCTTGGTTTGACAACGAGGTCCAAAATGGCTTGAAATGTCATGAAAATAGGTGTCTATGTTGATCTCTCAAAAGGATATCTAAATCTACTTTAAAATTTCAATTACGAGAAAATCGACAAAAGTGTTATTTTCAACCTTGGTTTAACCATCCTTTAACGAGGGCCAAAATAGCTCCAAATATTATTAAAATAGGTTTCCATTGTTATCTCGCAAATGGGTACCTAAATCAACTTTCAAAACTCAATTCCATGAAATTTGACAAAGTGCATATTTTCAACCTTGGTTTGACAAGCCTTGAATTAGGTCCAAAATTTCTCCAAATCTCATAAAAATAGGTGTCCATGCTCATCTCTCAAATGGGTACCCAATCCACTATCAAAACTCAATTCCAAGAAAGTTAACAAAAGTGCATATTTTCTACCTTAGTTTGACCAACCTTGAACGCAAGCCAAAATAGCTCCAAATCTCATAAAAATAGGTATCCATGCTTATCTCTCAAATGGGTACCTAAATCCACTTTCAAAACTCAATTTCGAGAAAGTCAACAAAATTGTATCTTTTCAAGCTTGGTTTGACCAACCTTGAATGAGGGCCAAAATAGCTCTGAATCTCATAAAAATAGGTGTCCATGCTTATCTCTCAAATGGGTACGTAAATCCACTTTCAAAACTCAATTCCGAGAAAGTTGACAAAAATGCATATTTTTAACCTTGGTTTGACCAACCTTGAACGAGGGCCAAAATAGCTCAAAATATGATAAAAATAGGTGTCTATTTTAATCTCTCAAATGGGTACCTAAATCCACTGTCTAAACTCAATTCTGAGAAAGTCGACAAAAGTGCATATTTTAAACCTTGGTTTTACAAACCTTGAACGAGGGCCAAAATAGCTCCAAATCTCATAAATATAGGTATCCATGCTTATCTCTCAAATGGGTACCTAAATCCACTTTCAAAACTCAATTTCGAGAAACTCGACAAAAGTGCATCTTTTCAACATTTGTTTGACCAACCTTGAACGCGGGCCAAAATAGCTCTAAATATTATAAAAATAGGTCTCCATGCTTATCTCTCAAATGGGTATCGAAATCTACTTTAAAATTTCAATTCCAAGAAAGTCGACAAAAGTGCATATTTTCAACTTTGTTTTGACCAACTTTGAACGAGGGCCAAAATAGCTCCAAATCTCATAAAAATAGGTGTGTATGCTTATCTCTCAAATGAGTACCCAAATCCACTTTCAAAACTCAATTCCGAGAAAGTCGACAAAAGTGTATATTTTAAACCTTGGTTTCACCAACCTTGAATGAGGACCAAAATAGCTCCAAATCTCTTAAAAATAGGTGTCCATGCTTATCTCTCAAATGGGTATCTATATCTACTTTAAAATTTCAATTCCGAGAAAGTCGTCAAAAGTGCATATTTTCAACCTTGGTTTAACCAACCTTGAAAGAGGACCAAAATAGCTCCAAATCTCATAAAAAAAGGTGTCCATGCTTATCTCTCAAAATGGTACCTAAAACCACTGTCAAAACTCAATTCTGAGAAAGTCGATAAAAGGGCATATTTTCAACCTTGGTTTGACCAACCTTGAACGAGGGCCAAAATAGATCCAAATCTCATAAAAATAGGTATCCATCCTTATCTCTCAAATGGGTACCTAAATCCACTTTCCAAACTCAATTCCGAGAAAGTTGACCAAAGTGCATATTTTCAACCCTTATTTGACCAACCTTGAACGAGGGAAAAAATAGCTCCAAATCTCATAAAAATAGGTGTCCATGCTTATGTATCAAATGTGTACCTAAATCCACTTTCAAAACTCAATTCTGATAAAGTCGAAAAAAGTGCATATTTTCAACCTTGGTTTGACCAACCTTGAATGAGGGCCATAATAGCTCCAAATCTCATAAAAATAGGTGTCCATGCTTATCTCTCAAATGGGTACCTAAATCTACTTTCAAAACTTAATTCTGAGAATGTCGACAAAGGTGCATCTTTTAAAACTTGGTTTGACCAACCTTAAACGAGGGCCAAAATAGCTTCAGATCTCATAAAAATAGGTGTCCATGCTTATCTCTCAAATGGGTATCTAAATCTACTTTTAAATTTTAATTCCAACAAAGTAAAAAAAGATTGCATATTTTCAATCTTGGTTTGACCAACCTTGAACGACGGCCAAAATAGCTTCAAATCTCATAAAAATAGGTGTCCATGCTTATCTCTCAAATGGGTACCTAAATCCACTTTCAAAACTCAATTCCAAGAAAGTCGACAAAAGCGCATATTTTCAACCTTGGTTTGACCAACCTTGAACGATGGCCAAAATAGCTCCAAGTATCATAAAAATAGGTGTCCATGCTTATCTCTCAAATGGGTACCTAAATCCACTTTCAAAACTCAATTCCGAGAAAGTCGACAAAAGTGCCTATTTTCAACCCTTGTTTGACCAACCTTGAACGAGGGGAAAAATAGCTCCAAATTTCATATAAATAGGTGTCCATGCTTATCTCTCAAATGGGTAGCTAAATCTACTTTAAAATTTCAATTCTAGGAAAGTCGACAAAAGTGCATGTTTTAAAACTTAGTTTGACCAACCTTGAACGCGGGCCAAAATAGCTCCAAATCTCTTTAAAATAGGTTTTCATTGCTTATTTCTCAAATGGGTACTAAATCCACTTTCAAAACTCGATTCCGAGAAAGTCAACAAAAGTGCATCTTTTCAACCTTGCTCTGACCAACCTTGAATGAGGGCCAAAATAATTGCAAATCTCATAAAAATAGGTGGCCATGTGTTATACCAAAATCCTGTTACCATCATGTGATAAGAACTTTGACATACCTACTTGCCCTGAATCCCAGCTCTTGGAGTGGAAACTCATGGTTATTATCAATCTTTCATGGAAATTCCCAACACCGCGCTTCCTCTGTTGTCCAGTAGCGATACCTTGTTTGCACCACCTATCCCCTATTGCCCAAAAGCGGTGCCACCACTTATGGCCCTTTGTCCATAAGCGTTTCTTACCAGAACCGCTCTGTCATTTAAGGAGATATGTGGTACCCTGCGTAAAAAGGGGAAAAGATAAGTTTCTCGAGGCTTCTAGATGATAAGCCTCGTGTCCTCCCTTGTCCCTACTATTGTGGGTCAGTTGAGCTCGATATCCCTCATCCTAGGATCTTAGAGGCCACCTCACCCACCAATCTCTCAACCTACCCTATCCATTAAGCCTTATAAATATGAGCTCATAGCCATGGTTGAGAGGAGAACTCTAAAGGTATTGTTATGCTTTTGGATTGATTACTTGGCCCAAGACCATTTGGGAGAGTATAGAGTGCTAGAGTCGGAGCTTTTGGGGATGAGAATGCTTGGTTTCATAGAGATGCATGTCAACACTAAGGCTTGGTTGTAAACTTCTTCATATTTCTATGTTAATGCAAGTTGATTTCTATCCCACATACATTGTTGTTGTTTGATTTCACATGTATGTTGTTAGATTCCTTAGTCACTCACATAGATCAGTAGATTATATTCTGGTGGTTTTGATATGTTTGCGTGTTGAAGCTTATTGCAGGTACATAGGATAACGATCGGAGCATTACATTCCAGGTGTCTATGGAATCTAGGGAGAGTCTTCAACCTCTATCCCCTATTTGTTCTAGATCTGAACCATTCAAACCAGTGGAACACCTTGCTGTCTACAGGAGGTGAAATATTCTAGCTAACAAATATGGCGACTCCACTGGGGAATAGATATATCAATTGTTCTAATCTTCCTTAGTCTGCAACTATTGTCCGAATCCCGGCTCTTCTTCAACTCTCTTCAGTTAGATCTACTTTATAACTTAGTCTATTTGGGTTTGAAACTTCCATATCTGAGTCATTTCGATCTTTTATGCCCTGTTTTCATACTCATTCTAGCAGTATTCACCTTGATATAGTCTTTTTTTTACCTGATCCATCATTCTCTTTGTGTTTTGGTCATCTACATGGAACCGTGCCTATGCTGTGTAAGAAGAGCGGTGCCACCGCCTGAACAAAGTGATCACTACGCAGTGCCACCACCTGTAACCCGTTGGCGAGAAGCGGTGCTATGTTAGAAACACTCTATCAACACCTGAGAAGCATGGTGCCAGGTAGGAATCATTCCAAATCCCTTTTTCCTCATTTTTTTTGTAAAAAATTGATTTTTGTCGCTTTTAGTTCTTCTTATCAGACTTGTGTTACAAAATTCGATGTTTGTGGCTTGATAATTTTATGGTTTAAGATTGATTTGAGTGGAAATTCAAAAGCTTGATTAGGTCTTTTGATTGTTCATCCGCTTCTATGCTTGTTCGTTTTGTTTGTGAAAGGATTTCTTGTTTTCTGAAAGCTTAGGGTATTAGTAAGATCTCTTTCATTTCTGTTATATAGACTAAAAGAAGAACACTAGATTAACTTCTAGGTTTCATTTCTTATTTGCATAGTAAACTTATTTTTCCTTCCTTTAAATTTTTTACTGAGACTAGGGTATCATCATTGAGCGTTGAACATTGGTTTTCTGATTGGCTTTACAAGCTTTCATGATATTCATGTTCTTTCGTCTCTTATGCATTTAGAACTATCTCAATCAAAATAATAATAAAAAATTGGTAGTTTTAAGTTAGATTTGCTTATGTTTTGATAAAATTGAAAAAATAGAGTGCATTTGCATATAGGTGTGCTTCTTGTTTTTCTTTTAGGAAAAGAGATTCTTCCCGTTCTCATTGCTTTTAGAAAAGAGAAATCAGTTTGGAAAAGTTATTGCTTATCTTTGATTTGGTGTTCATGACTGTTGTTTGGAAATATTTTTGGTTTTGAAACAAAAGGAAACACTCTCTTCCCTCCCATAAGTAGGCATACTGAATGGTAAAGTGAATATTTGCACAAGCATATTGCATGGTTTTACTTTTCTGTCAAAACATCATGCATTCACCTAACCGTCCACTTTAAAATTAACGGTAGTTATAGGTTAAAATTTACATAGCAATTGACCGATAGGTTAGAGACGTGTTCGAGCATTGTTAAGCGTAGGAGCTGTCGTTATTTGTCAACATTACATCCCGGGACTCACGCGGTTCTTCCATGTACCGTCGATATATCGAACGGCATTTCATGTACCCTTGAGGTATATAGAAATTTACTTCACATACTCGATTGTATATCGGAAGGCCCCTTGTGTACAGTTATGCATTAGACAGCACTACTACCGATTCAAGCTCCCACATACCTTGAGTACATCGAGAGACCCCACTAGGATACCTTATCTATCTGAGAAAATCCCTTTGGCTGTCTTGTTTGGAGCCATACACCGAAAAAAGAATTCAAGGAGATTACCACGCATGTA
>LPNX010285969.1:171581-194914 GCA_001517045.1 Pseudotsuga menziesii | reverse complement strand
TATATATATATATATATACAAAAAAGTTTACAAAAATAGGTCCTGAGACCTCATCTGAAGCATATAGGCTTTCAGGAAAAATCATCATACAAAATCCTGAAGCTATCATCTTTCAGTACATATCTCATACACTAGTGGTGCTCTTGATATCACATCACTGCTCGAGCTACTCTACGTAGCAGCCTACTGAATCGACCTAGTAATGCCACTGTGGATCTCTGATATAGCATCGGGAGGTCATCTATGTCAGCATCTGGGATATCCAAGGTCAACCTCTCCAGGTTTTCCTCCAACTCCTCGGTGATGTCATAACCCCGTGGTACAAAGCGAGCTCCAGCTCGCCTATCCAATGGAGATGCTCCTCCAGGTCATGCTGCTCCCACATCTGCATGAGAATATATAGGTCTCGTCACTTAACATAAAAAATATAAAACACTAAAAAACATAAAAACATTTTCATCCATTTTAGGGTTTTCTTGCTTCTCACCGATGTCACCCCACTGTTCGCCAGGTGGGAGTGGTAGGTCAGGATCTCCAGTGAAGTCTGTGCCTGCATAAGCATAATCCTCAACCATCAGGATCTGATCTCATAGCCATCTGAAGAACGGATCATCGAACTTCACCTTTCCCCTACCCACTCTTCTGCGAGCCATGCCCTGGACCCACCTCAACATATGGGGGTCCCATGCTCTCAGACTCTGGAAGACAACCTGAGGTCTCATATGTGGAACCCGCTCGAAGAAGAAGCAAGCTAAAATGGAACCAAATCCAAACTGCTTTAGCTCTCCCTGCCAACACTTAGTCAGCTAATCCTTGAAGATTAGAAGCATGGCTTCTACCCAGTTTAACACCGTGGGTGCTGTGGCCTCTATGGCGTACAACATGTGTGCCCTGGAAGCCTGGTGCACACCCCGACTCCCAGCCACCCTCTGCATGGTAAATAGGATGATCTGTAGGGCCCTATCCGTCACTGTCTTTATGGGGATCTTCTTCCCCGATGTACCTATCCCTGGTGCACAGTGACGATCTATAAGCTCTCGAGTGGTAATATCCCCTCCATGGGATCCTGTTAGTGAGATGGGAGCACCCCGTCTAGAGAGACCTGTCAAGAACTAGATGTCCTCTACTTCCACCGTAAGGATATGGGCCTCCACCTCAAAATACTGCTGCTTTGGATTCCACATCTGCAGTATGTGTTCCAGTAACCGCTCGTGTGACACCATGCTTGGGGTCCGGAATAACTTCAGGAGCCCACAGTCTCGTAATGTGGCAATACAACCCGCATTTCTTTCAGCAGTAGAATCCTCATTGTCATGCGTTCTTTCTTTCCATATCACCATGTTTTGAGTCACCTAGACCTGTCCAAAACAATAATGATGTGCATTAGAATCATCCTTAAATCATTAAAAATCAAAGGAATGAATTTATTTTTCCTATACTATCAGTTTAAGTTCTCCACGATCGACACTTCCTATGCGCCATTGGAGACAGGCAGTGGCACCGCCTGTCCACTGTGTTATTTGCGCAGTTCTCGGGTGGTACCGCATATCCTGCAAGGGGTAGCCGTGATGCTCACTTTTAAGGTTTTAGGGCTTTCCATATGAGCCCAAAACCCCACCAAATCTCAAAATAAATGCTATGAAATGAAAGAGAAGGGTCTTAGATGTTACCTACAACTGACGATGCTGAAAACGGACGGTGAAAACTCTCGGTATCAGCTGCTGAAGATATGGCTAAGAAAATGCTCCAAATGCTCTCTGCTATAGGTAAATAGTGAAAAGATTTGATTTTTTACTATTTACATGACTTATATAGGCATTTTTTGGTCTGACATACTATACTTTTGATATAAAGTCATATTTTAGTCAAAGTTTATCTGTCGTAATCCCCTAATGCTAGTTATAAATGCAGTTAACACTTGTTTCTGAGTCTATTACAGGATAAGAGAACTATAGTAAGAAGCTTTAGAAAGTTTTTTTATGGATTTTTCGCACTTTCATAAAATGGAAAAGGTTGATGACCGTTTATTACGACACTTTGTCACGCTCGTTAAAATCCAGTATCAAAGGTCCGAGTCCATTTCAAGTTTCTTTCCAGGCTCGTAAAAATTGACATTGTGTAAAGAAGCGTCATGGAGTCCTCTTTTCACCTCTTTTTCAGGCTCCTTAAAAATGAAAAAGTCGTTGAGTCTATTTCTGATTCTTTCCAGGTTCATAAAATATGACATTGTGTAAAGAAACCTCATGGAGTTCTCTTTAAACCCTTTTCAGGCTCCCTAAGTACGAAAAGATCGTCGAGCGATCTTGTCGTCTTCACGCTCGTTAAAGTATTTGAAGAGTCGTCCGTCCGACGGTAGGTTGTCTCTTTTTCGGTTCGGATAGGACTATTTACGAAAAAGGAACACTCCAACCAATCATGACTGGAAGAGTTCCCTAAGGTATGATTTTATACTTTTTCGGGCCTTAGGGACTAAATCATACGAAAAAGGACCCCTTTGGAGTCTTCTTCTATATTCGTTCAGAATCTCTAAATATGAACGATACCGAGTTTTCTTTCAGTGGACTCGTTAAATTAAACATTGAGATACCCGTTTTTGGAACGAAACCCTCCTCTCTGAGGTTCATAAAACATATGAGTCTGGACTTGTCTTTTGATAAGCTATATCGAGTGTTTGTTACCCTCTTTAAACTCATAAAACCAAAAAGAGGCACTCATCAACCATGATGGGGGAAATGGGAAGGGAATCATTTTTGCAAATAATGGCAGTTGTTTGTCGTTACCTTTGAACATGGCACTTGTCTGCACATCATGTCAGTCAATTGGGTATTCAGCTAATCTCCATGATGATCCACTTTCATGAGTCATGTCACTCCTTGAGTCTTTCAAAAGAATGCGTTGTCCACTATCGCATTGTGTGTTTGTCCCGTCTAGTCATGCTGCCAAGTCGTTTTGTCGTGCCGCCTGATGTTCAAAGGGGATTTGAAGAAGTTTTTCCTCTACAGTATACACAGTCTTTGTGTCAGTATCTTTGAGTCAGTCATATGGTTACTACATTCACATCATTCCAAAACTATGTTTCGAGTTTCGTGTCGTCAATGTGGGACTCATCATGGCCCTCCTTCGACGAGACTATTCCCGTCAACATCAGCTCATCATCCGGGAAATAGTCTTAGAAACAATATTTAGTACCTTGAGATCTGTATGCCTTAATGACAGATTCTCTCGCTTTCGACATAGGTTCACATCATTGACCTTTGATCAATAGAATCGATTGGGTGTTCGACATCACGACATCTATTCACACTCAGTAGATTGTACTAGAGTACCTTGGGAATCATTGATAGTAATGGTGATCTCCCTTGCACTTGTTAACGGTTCACATCATTGGTCGGTAATCAAGTGGTTTCTACCATGTTTGACTTCATATCATTGTAATCACATGGATAGAATCGTACTTTGTGGAATACGAGACGAATACCCTCGGTATTTGTTTAAAGCGCTCATTGCTTTTTCCAGGTTGCGATGGAGTTTTGTATATCTAGCATGGATCCACATTTGTATGGTTGTGGCTATGCTCAAATTTGCGTCTGTATGACATAGATCTACATTGTATGTCTAGTATCTATGTCCAAGTTTGAGTCCTCTATCACATGGATCTACGCTGTATTCTAGTAGCCATGCTTGTTTATTCCTCTCATGGATCTGCCTTGTATTAGTCTACAGCCATGAGTTTGCTTACTTGTGTCTATGAGTCAACATACTGATGTACTACAGATGCCTACTTGACAACATACTCCGATCGAGCCAACATTTTCATCTCATGGTGATGACTTGTTCTCTCAAAGCTCTCATTTATCATATCCCTCTAAGACTCATGCTTTAGGGGGCATCCTGTTATACCAAAATCTTGTCACCATCATGTGATAAGAACTTTGACATACCTACTTGCCCTGAATCCCAGCTCTTGGAGTGGAAACTCATGGTTATTATCAATCTTTCATGGAAATTCCCAGCACCGCACTTCCTCTATTGTCCAGGAGTGGTACCTTGTTCACATTGCCTATCCCTTGTTTCCCACAAGCGATGCCACCGCTTATGGCCCTTTGTCCATAAGCGTTTCTTACCAAAACCGCTCTGTCATTTAAGGAGAAACGCGGTACCCTAGGTAAAAGGGGAAAAAGAGAAGTTTCTCGAGGCTTCTAGATGATAATCCTTGTGTCCTCCCTTATCCCTACTGTTGTGGGTCAGTTGATCTCGAGATCCCTCATCCTAGGATCTTAGAGGCCACCTCACCCACCAATCTCTCAACCTACCCTATCCATTGAGCCTTATAAATATGAGCTCATAGCCATGGTTGAGGGGAGAAATTTGAAGGTATTATTATGCTATTGGATTGATTACTTGGCCCAAGACCATTTGGGAGAGCATAGAGAGCTAGAGTCAGAGCTTTTGGGGATGAGAATGCTTGGTTTCATGGAGATGCATGTCAACGCTAAGGCTTCGTTGTAAACTTCTTCATATTTCTATATTAATGCAAGTTGATTTCTGTCCCACGTACATTGTTGTTGTTTGATTTCACATGTATGTTGTTAGATTCCTTAGTCACTCAAATAGATCGTTAGATTATATTCTGGTGGTTTCGATATGTTTGCGTGTTGAAGCTTATTGCAAGTACACAGGATAACGATCAGAGCATTACATTCCAGGTATCTACGGCGTCTAGGGAGAGTCTTCAACATCTGTCCCCTATTTGTTCTGGATCTGAACCATTCAGACCAGTGGAACACCTTGCTGTCTGCATGAGGTGAAATATTCCAGCTAACACCATGCTTATATCTCAAATGGGTATCTAAATCTACTTTAAAATTTCAATTCTAGGAAAGTCAACAAAAGTGCATATTTTCAAACTTGATTTGACCAACCTTGAATGAGGGCCAATATATATATATATATATATATATATATATATATATTATGGTGAACGAATTTTTGACATGGATGACCGCCTTAAGGAGTGCAAAGGTGATCTTTTTACTGTCGAAAAAATTGGGGACGGAGAAATACCCTTCTAGAAGATTCAACCATTTATCTATGGCATCAACATCGATCTGAACTTCAAATAAAGGGATATCAAAGTTAACTTGTACCTTGAAGGGAGTTGCATCTTCAAAAAGGATGCTCGTTGAAGGTGCATCTGTCGCTGTGGGCATTCATCGAAGGCTATGGGAAAAATTATCCATCATCTCATTCCTCTATCACGTGAGGGATTCCTTAAGAAACAACTTGATAGGATCCCTTGCTCCATCGTCTCTCTTTTCTTCCACTATGGCAGTCCATTTGGGGTGGCGAGAGTGATCTTCCCCAAGTGAAACTAGTTTGAGACCCAGCTCACTATACCTTGACCTCGTTGGGGACATGCACTAAGAAACAATCAAAGAGCAGATTGCTCCAATACCATTGGTCCATATTTATGTGAGAACAAAATGAAAGAACATATACAAAACCAAAATACATATATATTTCAAGGAACATAGTGATACAATAAACACATATTCTATTAAATAGCGGAAATATAATAGACTGTAAAAATTACTAGAATGGTGGTACTTATCCCTGAGAAGAGATGTGGTTGCGACACTCATTCACACCAAGCTGAATACAAAAGGAGGCTGAAAGGGCTTATTTATTATGAGCACAAGGGAAAGAACCCCAAACGTCCAAAACATAACCCTAGAAGATGAATCATCATAAAGTTTGCGGCTTCAAGGTGGTTAGTTGAATAGTCAACTTTCCAGGGTCATAACTTTTGCATACGATCTTCGTTTTGGGCACTCGATAGCCTGTTGGAAAGGTATATCCGAGATACACATCTTTCAATTGGAGGACATTGCATTCTATTGGTAACCATTTCCCCCTCTCCCCCTCTCTCCCCCATCCCCCCCACCTTTCGAATCGCCAAAAAACGTCGCTTAGGGCCTCAAAACGACCTCAAAAGTTTGGGACCCGAAAAACCATAAACAATTACTAGGAAACTGCCAAAATGGACAATTATTTTGAGTCAGTGGAATACGTGGGTGGCCATCGATATCCATATGGATCAACTATATCATTACTTTTTAATATATTTTAATCATTATGTTTGTAATATATTTTAAACATGTATTTTAAATCCGCAAGATGTAGAACAGTCAGTGGCAGGTGTTGTGTTAAGACACCCCTAAGCTGAATGGTCGTCTGTTCGAAACCCCGCGGGTACCAAAAATCCATCCATATTAAGGGATGGTGTAGTCTAGGCCAAGCACGATCCCCGAGTGATTTTGACAACTTAGATGCCCCTGGTTCGTGGTTTTTTAGCCAAAAGTAAACCCTGCAAGTAAGGGGTACTACTAGCCAACAAAAAGAACATGTATTTTAATGAAATATATTTGTTAGGTTTAAAAAAGCAATGTGTAACTCTACTTGTTATTTTTTTTAAATTTATATGAAAAACATTATTTCAAATCTTTGTGATATTTTAGTCAAATGATTTGTTTGACTAACTTATTCATTATAATTATTTAAGAAAAAAAACTATAATTCATTATAAATATTTGTATTTAGTTAGCTAATTATTATTTAATTTAAATCAATTTTATTAAATTAATAGAATTGATGTGAGATGTTCACATGCTATTTACCATAGCAATCTTTGACCTTAATAAGGTCACATTTGCAACCCATTTGAGGAAATTAATAAGATGATTTAGAAGAAGTTTGGGAGGACATTTTTATGGACATTCCATTGGTTATAGTAATAGCTATGTATTGTTATGTATTGTTGTACTTGGATGTTTATATTGTTGTACGGATGTTTTTCCTAAGAGGCTTTCCTAGTTGTAAATAAGAAGTGTTACTTTACAAACCTAATTACCACTTAGATCACTATCCTAATGAGAAAATATGTAAAATAATTATTATTTTTTTAGCCAATGAAGTTGTAATTTGAATGGTATATTATCTAAATATTTTAATAGTCCTATATTATTAAATTGAAATAATCATATTTTTAGTTTTTTTTCCTTGTTAATTATGCTTAGGATTGTTAATTATGCTTAGGATTGGATTAAGTCTTTTGCAATCAACTTATCCTTACTTCTATGTATGGGAGAGCCTCTCCCCTAATAGATAAGTTACTTTAGGTTCTAGATTCTCAGACTTCGTGGTAACTTATTCACGTGAAAAATACTTTTTACTAATTAATGTACTTCCATGTTTTTTTGAGCTTCTTTCGTAAGAGATAAACTACTTTAGGTTCTAAAATCTCAGGCTTAGTGGTAACTTATTCATGTGAAAAATACTTTTTACTAATTAATGGATGAAGAGTGACATTTTATTTAATAAGAATGAACCTTGTAGAAGCTTTTCATGTTTGGTAACTCCCTAATACATGTGAGATTGTCTTCACTTATAATTTTACAAGTGTAATAATTTGGAATGGATTATAAGATTGTCTTTATAAGTCATTTTGCAATTGTAATAAATTGAAATGGATATAAAACTTGGAATGGATTATAAGATTGTCTTCAAAAGTCATTTTGCAATTGTAATAAATTGAAATGGATATAAAACATATGTGCCAATTATTAGGGATCCACTTGGTGCTTCCTTAGCCAAATCTATTTGATCTCATCAATAACAAAAATCTAAGCTTTGGTCTTAGATCTTCGCTCCTCTTTTGAATAACCATTACAATTATTCCATCTTTAACCTGCGCAACAATTTATGGGATTTGATTATTATGGAAGTTAAGCTCACTAATATTAGGTGGGCCCAACCCCTATTGATTAACACGATCCACTACCCAATTTCTACCTATTCCTTTTTGTAACTTAATTACATCGTGTTTATCATTGGGCTTGGTGTAGTTATTTGTTATGTACCATAGACTATTTCTTTTATATTTTTATATAAATAATTTTATTTACATAAACAAACAACTCAATTTTAAATTATAATAATATTGGTGTACATATATATATTTTATGGATTATTCAATTTTGAATCATGATAATGTTAATGTTAATGAACCAATGTTTCTATATATATAAACTATTAATAATTAAAGAAATATATATTCTGTGTCACTCGCCACCTTTAACTTTTTAAAGTAAACATAACAAAATAAAAAATAAAAACATTCACCTCAATAAAGAAAGAAATTGATAAAATATAAGGAGGGCAAGGACATATTTGGGTATTGATGTCTTGTACCTAGTACACCCAATTTGTGGCGGGCCATGTTGTTCTTTACAATATTTATTTGATATGATATGATATGAGTGTGGTGAATGGTACGTTTTTCAATCTATAATCTCCACTATCTTTAAGTGATTATTATTTTTTTAATATTTTCAAAGACCTATGTAATCATGAAACCAAATACATTAAATATATAAATGAGATAAACTATTATTATTTAATTTTTTTTCTTATATTTTCAATGACCTATGTAATCATGAAAGCAAATACATTAAATATATAAATGAGATAAACAATTATTATTTAAAAAATTATGGATAAATAAATATTAATAAATTAGAGATATATTTTATTTAATTAATTGGTTTGAATAACAAATAAAATAGTAAAAAAATAAAATAAAATGTTTATATTTATGAGTAAAAATTATTCGAGTTGATAAATGTTTTATAATTATTGATTAACACATATTGAAAATGGAAACCACTTGAGTTGCAATCTCATTGTAAAATTTATTTTGTGGACATTGGTCTTCCTCTAATGAATTTGTTGTTTTTGAAACAATAATTGTTACACTTGCAATATCATTTTCAAATTTGTTAGGTTTCTTCACCTTTTACTTTACTCTAGGAAATTATGATGAATTGTAGTGAGTGAACCCGAAATCTTAATGCTAATGAATGTCCTCAACTTCTTGAATTTTAACCAAGGAGTGACTAACTCCTCAGTGTCACCCACCTTATCCTCTTGATCAACTTCAAAGGCTCCAAATTGATCTCCATCTCCTTGTTCTTTAACCTTTTGGTCCATTAATTTCTTAACGTGGCGATCTTTGACTTTATTATAAAAAACATTACACACAAAACACACATTTAGGTCATGAATATATCAAACCCTTTGGATTGCATCTCTCCCATACATAACTAACTTAACATACTTAGAGAGTTTCTTAGTAATATCCATTTCAATGCACACTTGAGAGCTTGTTTGGAAAGAAACCTTCTTTGCATCCCTTACAAGTGATTTGGTAGTGATATTATTTCACACGCTTTGTTCATTTCACTAAGAATGAACATGAGATATAGAACCCATTCTCCTATGGAGGACATTCTAAGCATCTTATGGGGCTTTGAATTTGAGAGAACAATATCCCAAAACCTTACATGTTTGCATGGCAATATCTTTATTATATTAGTAATTTAAGCTACTCCAATTTAATTCAAATTAAAAAATATTTTAAAAAAAACATTAAAGATACCTCTCTTTGTTTGAGCATGTGCTTAATGATTTCATTTAACATTGAATCTTCATCAAGAACATATTGAAGCTTAAATTGGTTCATACTCCTCTAGGTTAATATAATTACGCCTCTTTAAGTTTCCTTAATTAAGTTTTAGGCCAAAATCTTAGTTCTTAAGGGTTGGGTTGCCACTATTTTTTTACTTTTCCTCTTATTCTATTTCAATCACTACTATGTCTTCATCTTCACAACTTTAATTTATTTGATAATTTATCCAAGGGTTTCCAAAGCACCTATTACGAGGCTTTCTTCTATTCCTACCGATATGGACCTTGTTCCCTAGGGTTTCTAGCACATCATGCTCTAAATTGAGTTGCCCCATTTCTAAGCTATACATTTTTAACTACAAATCAATATGTCCATCATTAGTTATTGTTTTCTTCCATCTTTTAGGGGTGATAAGAGGCTCCACTCAACGATTATTGAGGCACTAACAAAAGGGTGGGAAAACCCAAGGAGCTCCTTAAATTACCCATGCTTACCCCATTCCATCTACATCAATATTCTCCGTAGCAATAATGATATGCTCAAATATATATAATGCTTATGATTCTCATTGTTGGTCAAGGGAACATAATCTTTAGAACAGTTATGTCCTTCATATTTTAGTTCTTTTGCCTCATAATTAAGAATAAGGTGATTTTTGGTTTCCTCATTAATAATGTCATACCATAATGGATTCAAAATTATTTGGACATTATTTCCTCCAAAGTCCTTTGTTCTCCTAGTAAAATCGGTGTTGGCTTTGGCATTCAATCCTCCCTAGGAAGATGTCTTCACATTTATTCCTATTAGTTATTTTATTTTTTGAGTCATCTCATCTTTATGTGCCCCTTCGCCACTTCATTTAAGATTGATATCATGTCGTTGCATATACATATAACACTGGGCTTTGCGCATCTATATTTTTGTGCACATGATCCCTCATGTTGTAGAGTACTTTCCATGCATGAGGTTTAGTCATCGTTAGACTCTCATTTCAAACTTAAGGGCCACCANTTTTCTCAAATTCATTGAGTATCACCTATTTATATATCTTTAAATATATATATATATATATATATATATATATATATATATATAAAATAAAAAATCTTATCGTTTATAAATCAATATCCATACACAATTATAAGATGAACACCTTTTTCTTCATTCATATATTACTATCCATACACAATTAGATGAATAATTCGGAACTTGTATATATCAATATTCTAGCATAATGTTTCAAGAAAAGAAGAAAATCGAGATATTTCTTTGAGTAAAAAATGTGTTAAATATATAATGAAGTTTTTTTGGTTTCTCGTAACTTTAAAACCAGTCCTAAAACAAAGTTAAGTTTTTTTATATTGGAGGGAAGAACAATCAATCTAAAGAAAGTAAAACTGTCACCAAAAAGAAAAAATTCAAATGAAACATGGGCTTCTCTTCCAACGTTCTTATGAGGGGAAGCAAGTCTATTAAAATGAATAATAGACATTAAACAAATCCCAATTTCGTTGTTTGAGATGAAATACAATACCCATTTTTTTTTTAAATCATCCATGGGAGGAAGTAGAGTGCCATAGATTATGATTTTACTTAACAATAATGGCGACCGATTAATTGGTCTGCCATCGCATCCCACCATGATCATGATCCTTCATGATTAACTGCGGATGCCCAGAGAGGAGAGGAGAGGAGAGGCGCACTTAACTTCGTTTACATTCCGTGAAAGATGATGATCCCGTTGGCGGTGGTGTCGTTTACATTCCGTTTGATTCTCAATATCAATCATCATTCTTTTGTTGCTCTTTCCTCAACCACGAGGCTCCCACTCAGGCCCTTTCGCTTTCCTCTTCTTCCGTTCCGCTCCGCTCTGCTCTGGTATACATACTGGTTCTTTTTAACCGTTGCCCAAAGTGTGATTGATAGATGCTTCCCAGGCACAATTTTGAAATAAGCCTCTCCTGATTTCGGCATCCAACTCTCTGTTGCTTCTCATTAACCGATTTGGATTCGGTTGGGTTCGTTTGTGTTGTGTTGCTCCTTCTCTCAAACCCAACGACACTTTTCTCATCCATCCTCCTCCGATTTTGGAATTGTTGTAAGCAGGTTAGTAGTTACTCCTCTGTTAAATCATAGTGTAAATTAATTGCATTTTAGTGGCATTTCAATGTATCTGAATTTATTTAATCTATTTTACTACTGCTTCTGTTTGAATCCCATCCCCTGCAGATTGCAGAGTGATTAGGATGATTACAAATACAAGGCTTGAAATCTGTATGGGGATATTTAGATGGAATTCTCTAATTTATTATATTTGAGTTGAAGGGTGATCCTGAAGAATGAGTATGGGTATGCACAAGAGAGATTCAGAGGAAATGAATCTGTGTGAGAGATTTAGAAGAAAAGTATGTGTGTTTCTTCAGAGTTGCTATATCAGTCGGTTCTGAACTGATCCCATTACCATCAGCATCAGCATCGCCCGTACTTACTGTGCCCACTTTTCCATTTCCACAGCGTCTTTGTATCTGTTTGTTTGTTTGTTTGCAAGCAAAGATACATTTTGCTGTCAGATTCCCAGTTTCTTCTGTCGTGTTGTATTTCCACCCTCTGAAGAAGAAAGGTTACCATACCCACCAGTACCACCGACTGCCATATTGTTTAGTTACATTGCAAGTACATCATCACCTGGCCCATCCCAGCTGGAATTTTCTGGGTTATACCTTGCAGATTAGGATTCATCTGTACCAATATTGTGTGAAGAAATGGAATTTCTTGGTCTATATGTGAATATTTGACAACACATTTTCGATTTTTCAATCTTGGAGACACACACAGGAGTTGTCTGATTTGCTTGTATGCAGTTAAACTGTATATATTTCGTGTATGCATATACTCCTAACCCTGGCTGTATTTGTGTAGACTAGGTTTTTCCTCTAAGGTGTTTGTCCAGTTTGTTCGTGTGCATTGAAGGGCTCATTTTCCTTGTGTGTATGTGTTTATAGCAGAGAGTTGGTGACTTCTTGTGAGTAGATCTAAGCAGCTACATACAAAAGATATTCTAAGGGTATTGAATGAACCCACAGGTATATATGAAAGCATCAAGAACTGCACGGCCAAGTTGCGGATTGTGCCATCGCCTTGGACCTTTTGTGGAATCGAGGTCCATTAAGCTGGAACGTTCAGCGGGCGGCTGCACGACCTTGGGGTGTCGAAAACTGGACAGGCTAGCAGGATGGGTAGGGGCCAGTGTGGCCTCTGCCTTTTTTGCATCACTGGAACGGTGCTCCTGTATCAACCTTAGCACAACCGATGCTGAAGATGACGAGGAAGGCAAGGAGATGCCCTTGATCCCCATAAAAGCTAATCATGTTGAAGAAGAACAAGTCGAAAAACACAAAGCCAATAAGAAAACCTTTTTTGGAAAGAAGAGTGACAAAGATGGGGAAGAGATGTTGCAAAATGCAGAAAATTCAGTATAGTATAATTACTGGCCCTGTCTTTGTCTCAGTCTGGATCCTGTATTAAAGAAGTATGCTAGTTCTATTGCAGAATTTGGCATTGTTTGCATAAGATGTACACGAATTATAGAGAGTTTTGGCATTGCTACTGTTTGGGCTGAAGGGATTTATCATTTGGCATTTTTCAGTGGAACATTGTGTGTATGATCAGGTTACTTCTCTATATCTAGTTTTGCATATGTAAGAGTCGCTGCTACTAGCTTCCAAATATCGAAGCTTTGGTGGATGACCTTTTCAGAATATCTGTTTGATTATTGAATGCTTAGTTCAAAGCCTGATCAAAGAAACTATCCCTATTTTAATCTAGAACTTAAAAATGGTCAACATACTGTAGGTCATTCCAAAGTCTTCAGGTTCAATTTCGTTCCAAAAGTTTGTAATGGGCTGCAACTTTCAGTTTTTATATTGTAAGATTCCTATTTTCTGGGTGAAAAAAGTAATATCTATAACATGAGCATCTCCCGAGTTTCATGTCCATGCTTTACTTAACAGTTACGAATGAGATCCATGCCCTGAGCCATTTCTTTGATTGAAGTGATCCATATTTTAATTTTCTTCTTTTTTGCTTTTACTCTTTGAGATTAAATTAGCTTTTTGGACGTCCGCTGCAATTTGGTATATAATCAATGATGATTTCCTTCCCACATTTTGACAGCAAAGTTTATCATGTCCTAAGTCTTTGATTCATTCCGTTAGACCTTGGCTCACTGGCTAGGTTTACTGTTTAAAGTAAATACCAGGACGATTGTAATCATTCTACCCTATATCAACGCTTGTCGAATCATACTGGTTTCTAATTTTATATAGAAAATTCAAAATTAGTGATTGTTTTAGAACAACGCCACTTGAATCTCGGAAACCATTTCGGTTTACAGGAGAGGAGAGGGAAAATGGGGCACAGGCACTTTGAAAAACATTTACATTGATGTCAATTCTATCTGCTGCGGAAACATTTCTGGTACAGGAAACAAAGGGTGGGTTCCATTTCAGGGGACCTTGCTTTTCATACAAATAGCCAACCATTATTAACCAACCTCGTCATAAAAGTCAAGAAGATGATGCAGGAACATAATTTTTTTAGATGGTGCAAGTGCATACAAGGATATATATCTCTTAGTCACCAATCCTTATCATAACTGGTGACAGGTCGGCACTACAACCAAAATTGAATAACTGGCTGTGCAAATAGTAAATACACATCTAGTAGCTGACATGGTTGATCAGGGAATCCAATAAACTAACTTAGCTAAAGTCTAAGTCGACTCATAAAAGTTAAAAACCTAACAAAGGTCTATGTGGTAAACATCTGTCAACACTGCCTTGCCATTCCTGTGTGTTAGCATTGGCAAGACCTCTGGCTTCATAATCTTCCACTGTCTCAAAGGTCAATGCACATGTTACCTTTAGAATTTATGGTAAATGATGTATTTTGTAACACTGGTGTATTGCTGTGGGAGTTTTGTGCAAGGGACACTCTCAAACAAAAAGTCGAAGGTGAATTGGGTTCATATCGGAACTCAATTCTAGGTGTTCTCTCACCATATTTTGTCTATTCATTTGCTGTAATGAAGCTTGGCAGTGATTCTCTTAATTTCATTTTTGCTTTCTTCTGCTTGCTTATTTCAAACAATGTTTTATGTTTTTTACTTTTCATTTCAAACAATGTTTTATGTTTTTATCTTTGGTGGTAATGAGTTCTTCATCACTCAAACAAAATTGAGCCATGAACTTTCAGTGACACTTGTTTTTTTTCAAAGAATCAAAAGTAACATAATTACATGCTAAGATACTATGTATCTCAGTTACGTTGGGTTATCCAATGTAGAATTCACTGTTTTATTGTTTTAAATTTGACTTTCAAACAAGATCTATGCAGAATGAATTTTTGCACCATTTTTGAAAATCATCAACTGATCCGAATTTCAGGGGAATATGGTCTAAATACGGATGCATGAGTCATAAAAGCATTAAATGGAGAGGCCACCATCTCTCATTCATCATAAAAACATTAACATCCATGGCATTTGACAACCCATGGTTTTGTTCCATGGTATGGTTTCAAGGCACATTATACCTCTCTCATCTATGGTATTTGACAACCCATGGTATGGCCCCAAGGCACATTGTAATAATGTTATAAAAAGGCTATATGCCTTCTCAATAAAGCATTGAACTACTTTTGACATCCTACCTTGTTGTTATTATATTATTATTGGGTTTTGGTTTTAAGTGTCTTTCTTAGTATGGTTTGCGAGGCTAGGCTCAAAGAACCCTCTTTGAGCTTCACCCCTCCATGGGGCACATTTACTTATGTTTCTTTGTCTAGGCTATTCACATTCTAGATCTCATTGATGTGTCTTTCTCACAGCTGGTCCATTATGTTATAACTTCTCCTCCTCTCTGGGTATCCAAGCTTTTCGGGTCTCATCCCCCAAGATCCAGATCACCAACTGTTCTCTTTCTAGATACTATGGGTTTTCTATATTGATTGCATTCACAACAAATATATGCTGAAAGATGATTTTGTTCTTACTTTTTTTCTGTAATTTTTTAATCACATATAAATATAAAGTGCTAAAATTACATAATTCAAGTGCAAGTTTTAAAATTCATTGAATCTACTTTTACAATAAATTTTAAATAATATTTTTTTTTTATTTCATTATTTTACCATCGATTTAATAATTTAAAAAAAAAAATCCATAAGCGAAAATATGAAATACACATATGAAATTATATAAATCACCTGCTGGGTTGTCCTTGCAATTCTATTAAGCTTAGCTATATTTCAATTGTACCACTGTCCTTGTTCCCTTTACTTAAAGTAGATGCTTGCCTGTATTGACCCGCAATCAATGTCTGGAAAATATAAATGGAATTTTTTTTTGGCAAAGTAGTCCTAAATGGGAAAACTTTAAACATATTAACCAGTCATATTTTAATTTGTACAAGTCATTTTTTACTTTTGTGAACCTAATCATTTAATTTTACTTTTATGAACCTAATCATCTTTGCTATAGAATGGCCGTAATAGTTTGTGGGAGGCATTATATCGTATTATAAATCATTTTGCTTTGAAGTGACCCATTTGGCTTTATATTAATTATATTTGAAACTTCCATTGATCATAACAACTAGTGGTATACGACTATTGTATATATTGAATATTTTAATAAGCTATATTGAATTTTTAAATGTTTACATTCACTTGTTTCAAGGAAAGCAGATGTATTGCCAACTGGAGATTGTTTTTTACTATGTCATAACTTCATAAGACCATAATGCTTCCTAATTCTCATAAATATCTGCAAATCACATTAAACAATACACACTTTTGATTCCTTGAATACCTTTACTCTTTTTAACACTTCGTGAGACTTAAAAAATCCATACAACTGAGATTTTTGCTTAAATAACATATTTCGGAAAATGGACATTGCGATAGATCTGATTGTATCTATAAATGTATTCATTTTTGGATTTTTTATATTTTTAATTTTAGTTTTTAAAACGAGTCTTTATAAATAATATTTTCATTTTTATAAGGATTTATAAATAATATTTTTGTTTTTGATAAGGATATAATGTAGATATTTGTTCATTTTCTTCACTCCCAAAAAAAATATCTGTTTTGCTATTCATATAGAATCAAAGAAAAGATGGACATTACAAGAGAGTAGTTGATACATCTTCAAGATGAAGATGTAAGCAGTACAAAAGGTCAAAATGTGAGTCAATATATCATGCTCAATACAGTTGCTGACAATAACCACTCCAAAGATCTTTCTTGCTATTCATATAGAATCAAAGAAAAGATGGACATTACAAGAGAGTAGTTGATACGTCTTCAAGATGAAGATGTAAGTAGTACAAAAGGTCAAAATGCCAGTCAATATATCCTGCTCAATACAGTTCCCGACAATAACAAATCCAAAAGGTCCACCACCTATCATGTAATACAAACGTGCTGCCAAAGTCTTAATAAAGGGTGACATTCCCATCTGAGGAGCAAACACCCTCAATGTATTCCTAAAAATTAAGGCAACCTTCATCACATGTTAATGCTTTTTTCGATAGGGAGCCTGCTACGCCATTATATTCCCTATGAATATGTATGACATGAAACTCACAAAACTGAGTTCTTAAGTCCACAGTGCTAATTAGCTAATAAGACAAATAGAAAGATCCAAGCTTGTGTTGACCCTTGAACCATTTAATGACCACCAAAGAGTCACATAAAACCTGTAGGAAAATGATACAATTCAACCATGAAAAATGAAGGAGGCACCATAAAGCAAGCAATTATGCTTTGGTATTCGTAGCTGCACCACAGCCCAGCATAATATGAAAACAATGATCCTCGTTGATAATGAGATATATGCCATAGCCACCTGAACCCCTTTCAGCCACACCATCAATATAACTAGTTGCACAACCCATCTTCAATTGCAGTCCCACACGAATCCTGATATTTGACACTTTTTTCTCCATGGAGTATTCTCTGTACATCTCAATACATTTCAATGTGTAGTAGTAAGGACAAGGAGGAGTGTCATGAAAGATAACATGATTCCTCGTGCTCTAGATATACCATCAAAAGAAGACCGACATAAATGAATGATCACAAGTTTTTTGGATCCAACAAAGAAAAAGCTACTCAAAGGATCGAGAGCCCCAATCAAAATCTATTTGTAGGATGTGACAAAGCTCAACCTAGACCTGTTTACTTAATGTACAAGACACAAATAGGTGCTCGACAGTCTCAACCCAACCCAACCTCTTCTCATTAGATTTTCCCAGGTGAGAATTTGATTCTCCAATACTAGCCAAATGAAACACTGTAATTTGAGGGAATATTCCATTTCTAAATCTAAGAATTCCACCACTACTTACAAATATTAACATGTGGATGTGCTGAGATTAGGTACGCCATTTTTGCAGTCAGGACACCCTCAGATTTTGGAATATTCCAAACCAAGGAGTCCTCAACAATAAAGAGTCTAATGCCATGTTTTTTCAATTGAGAAATATTCTATCCCCACTCAATCCCCAAAATACCATGTAAATTCAACTCAGTTTCTCGCAACCAATATGAACCAAGATGCGAATACCCTCAAGGTTTGACAACCTAGTCCAATGTACATAGGCCTAGGCTTGATAAATGATTGAGGATACCAGGATTAAGAGTTGAATACCCATTGCATCCCATTATCGAGTCAGTACCTATATATATGGAAGTGCCACAACCCACCTTCCATGCCAAATTATTAGAAATATAGGGGAAACCTTCATGAAACCCTTCTAGAAGAAAGAGGTTCCCCTCTAGTTTTTACGTGTATAACAGAGCCAATGTTTAACGGTCTTCTCCTCATATATTTTTTACTAATAAACTCATGCTAAAGTCCAGTCCCAATAAGTACATGTCAACAATTCTTCATAACCAGTGTCGAATTGAACCAACTTAAATGTTTTATGCCCCAACCAACCTACTCTTTAGGACTAGATAATTTCTCCCAGGCCACCAAATGATAATGAAAGGATTCCATAGAGTTAGACCACAGAAAATTGAAAGTCTTGTTTCTAATGATATTCAAAATAGACCAATTAATAATAGATAAGGAAAACCAGTAGACTGGTATAGCAGTCAGTACTGACTTAACAAGAGTCAAACGACCAACAAGAGACAAGTACCTGTAGGACCAATTATTTATCCTTCTTTCAATCTTCTTGATCAACCAAACCCAATCATTAGATCGATAATTGTTCAGTTTGAGCACATATCCAAGGTACTTCATGCCTAAATCTAGAGGCTCTTTTTGGAAAGGGAAGAGATGTGATAAATATTCACCCAGCTCTTTAGTACCAGTGCCCAGAAAAAAAATGGACTTATTCTTACTCACCTCCATCCCCGACGCCTTATAGAAAACCATGAGTATATGATGGTACTTGTCCCACGTACCCAGGTCCCTAGCACCAAAAATCAAAACATCATCAACAAAAATCAAATGAGTAATTTACAGAATTCTGGATATTTCGATACCTTCAACTTTACCTTCATGTTTTGCTGCTAGTATCATCTTACTAAGATCTTCTATGATGAGGAGGAAAAGGATAGGGGATAATGGGCATCCTTGTTGAAGACCTATGGAGATCTTGAAAAACATTGGTGGGTGTTCCATTGATCAAAACAACCAAATTAGTTGAGGATACACAGGCCATAATCCAATTGCATACCAACAATGGTAATCCAATCTACAATAGAATTAGTCGAACCATGTCCCACCTGGCCCTATCATATGCTTTAATAAGGTCCAGTTTAAGGACAATAACATTCCTTTTTTTAGTCTGGATAGAATGTAATATCTCCTATGAAATACTGATGGCATCAGTAATCTATCACCCAGGTATAAATCCAAACTGTTCTTGAGAGATGGAGATGTCCAAGAAAGGTCAGATCCTATTCGATTGGATTTTTTGAAATAACCTTATATGTTAGGTTGCGAAGTGAAATACGCCGAAAATATGCAAAAATCTTAGGTTTATCCACTTTAGGGATAAGAGTAATGAAGGTTGAATTTAAAGACCCAGAGACCACCCCTCCAACCTAGAGTTCTCAATCATTTGAAGTAATTCATTCCCCACGAGATCAAAATTTTTTAAAAAGAACTCAACTAGCCACCCCTCTAGCCCAGGAATTTTGTCCTAAACATCATCTTGAGATCTCTCTTCTTTTCAACAAGTGTCACAATATTACCAATGCTCCCAGCCTCCTCCTTAGAGAATAAACTAGGGAAGTGTCTAAGCATCTCCATCTGATCCGAAATATACGAATGTCCTAGAGATTTCATCAAAGATGAGAAGTAATGTACTGCTAGGTTTTCTACTTCAAGCTAAGAGGATACCCAATTGCTAGTATCATCCTAAAGATCCCAAATTGTATTGTTCAGTATTCTCCCATTGGAAAATTGTTGGAAGAACTTTGTATTGTTACCCCACTACAAAATCCATATAGACCTGCTTTTGAGGCTCTAGTCTTCTTCCTCTATTTTCAGAATGCAAGCTTTGATATCCTCCAACTGAGCAATATCAGACCTTTCCTCAGGAGAGAAAGTTCCCAATAAATTACTACCATACACCTGAGACAAAATATTCTCAATCCCAGTAAGTTACAAATGTCTCAATTTCTCCTTAGCCTTAATCCACCCCTTGACCTGTTTTTTGAGAATCTTGAGTTTGTAAGAGAAGTTTTCTATCACATTCATTCCCCTAGGAATACGAATACCCCCCCAGCCTTAATGAACTTATTGATTAAATCCGTCTTCCTTAGTCTATTTCTGCTTAAATTTAAGAGGAAAATATCCACTTCTAGTATAACGAACATAAAATAAATATAATAATTAAATAATTAATAATAAACATAATTAAGATGAAAGGACATGACCTTTCATTCACAATTCCCAAGCCTTATTTAATAGGCGGGTTATCAACCATTGTAATAATCTTTTATCATATCCTTTATCCTATCATTGATTTATATATTATTATGGCGTATTCGATATTCCAAATATTTTGGTAATTGTTGTGTGAGCGAACTTTTGTTCGGCTCAAGTGGTATCAGAGCCAACCCTTTCTTAGGCTTGTGCTCATTCTGGATTTTAGCCAAAATTTCAGATTTTATCTGAGTAATTTCAAAGTTTCTCTATACACTTCGTATTTGACCAGTTTTGGCTTCTGGCCATTTCCAGATTTCAAATTGACAAAAAAAATAAACAAATAAAAAAAATATTATTAAAAAAAATTCTTTGAAGAAATATCCGCTGCAAATCTGAAGAATACTGCTGCAAATTTGAAGAGAGAGAAAAAAGAAAAGATAAATCAAAATTTGGGCTGCACCATCCTCCGCATCCCATCTCCCTCACGTTGCTGCTCCACCTCCCTTCATCGCCACTCCATTCTCCCTTCCACACACTCCTTCCACCCTTGCACGCTCCTCCCATCCCTATGCATCCACCCTTCACTTCTGCACACCCCCACGCTGCTACTCCCCATCCTTCTCCGTCGCCCTCCACCTTTCGCCACCTCCTACCACCCCTCCATACGCCAACACAGCCCCCTCCTCCCTGCGCCTTCTCCTCCCGCTCCAGCTCCCCTGCCCTTTCTCCTCCCGCTCCAGCTCCCCTGCGCCCTCTCCTCCCACTCCAGCTCCCCTGACATTGGCCTTCACCCTCACATCGCCTCTGCATCCTCCAGCCGCCACCTCCTCCTTCCTTGCGATTCGCCCCTGCATCTCCATCCTCCACCTCCTCCATCCTTGCCACTGCTCCTCCACCGGCCACGCGCTCCATCTCCACGACCCTGCACACAAACAAACATAACATAGTATATAATATAATATATTACATTTATAATATTTAAATTGTTATTATATTAAATAATAATAAACCATTATTCTATAATAATTAATTTAAAAAAACAATAATAATATTAATTAAAAAATTAATATTTATTAAAAAAAAAGAAAAAGATAGTATTAAAAAAAAGGAAAAAAAAGAAAAGGAAAATCTTCTATGATCAAAGAAGCGAAAGAAGACAGGAAGTCAAGACTATATATCGTTAAAGAAATAGTCAAAGGAAAACGAAATCGAAAAAAATCGAAGACCATCATCATCTAGTGTGGAAGAAATCAGAGATCATGGAATCTGATTTACGTCTACAAATAGAGAAATTAGAAGGCAAGCTAAAGCGTTATCAGAGAGACAATGAAGAGTTACGGGACATAAATACGAAATCGAAAATGTTGATTAAATTACATAAGATGCAAAAAGAGCGCAAGGAACAAAAAATTCCGACCAGAAAAATCATATAGAAAATTTGTCTGCCCAAATTGAGAAATTAAAAGACGAAAGTGAGTTCGATCAGAAACAAAAAAAAAAGATATAAAGAAAGAAATAAGTGATTACAAAGCAAAAATTATACGCTTGAACAAAATAGTTAATGACAAAGATGAAGAACTGACACACACACGACAGAGATTAACAGATTAAGAACCAGTGGTCAACCAGTATCAACAACAAATAAAAGTTCTGCAACAAAAAATAGCGAATCTAAAAAAGAACACAAGCTGGAGATCGCAAAGAGTAATAAAACAATATCCCACAATTCTGAAGAAATTTTCAGATTAAGAAAGCATAACAAAACAATGAATACAAAAATAAAAAAATTGAAAAACAGTAGCAAGAGAGAGCACTCCGGTGAAGACCTCAAAGGAAAAATACTAAAAAAGCTAGAAGAAAACCAGTGTCTAAATAATCGTAATTAGGAACTACAGAATTAGATCAAGGCATTAGAAATTGAAAAAAAATCACAAGATGAAAGAATCGAAAAGATTCAGAATCATAAACAATCTACTGGAGAACCAAGAAGCACAATCTAGGAAAATGCATCCAAAAATCAAATTGAGGAAGTGAAGACAGTCCTCGCCGCAGTCCAAAAGAAAGCAGAACAAACAACACCTACACTTTACAGACATCCTAATTATAATCGTCATTTTGACCAACTACAGGGTCAAAATGAATATTCACAAAATACTTATGTGGACATGCGAAAATTTCGACATACTAAGCAACAATTGAGATGAATTGTCCCACAAAAAGATCTCATAGCTCCGATAAAAATAGATCTGGGATGGACCACAGTAGTTACGATGCGACAATTCTCCTGAGGAATCTGTAATTCGTATCGGCTCATCTCCTCAAATGTCACAGATACAAAAGGGAAATAATTTCGAGACGAAATATTAAAATAAATCAAACATTAATGTCAAATACATCTTTGGGGACAAAGATTCCCTTAAGGGGAAGACAATGTAACGAACATAAAATAAATATAATAATTAAATAATTAATAATAAACATAATTAAGATGAAAGGACATGACCTTTCATTCACAATTCCCAAGCCCTATTTAATAAGCGGGTTATCAACTATTGTAATCATCTTTTATCATATCCTTTATCCTATCATTGATTTATATATTATTATGGCGTATTCGATATTCCAAATATTTTGGTAATTGTTGTGTGAGCGAACTTTTGTTCGGCTCAAATGTAACAAACTTAAACAACAACAACAACAACAACAACAACATCATCAACAATAATAATAAACATCAACATATATATAAAATAAATAATAATAATTAATAATGTCTTTACGAAAAGACATGACTCTTAATGAAAGGGTATTCCACCAAAATATAAATAATAGGACATCAATTGTAATTTGTACTTT
>LPNX010285969.1:0-167023 GCA_001517045.1 Pseudotsuga menziesii | reverse complement strand
CCCCCCCCTCCTCCCCCCCGAAAAAAGAGGTAAATGAAAAGAAAAGAAAATAAAAGTTAAACAAGAAAATATAAAAGTTAAAAAAAGAAGGTAAGAGTGAAACCACATGTGGTTTCTTAAAGTGGGTTTGGGTTTGGATATAAAAAGTGCATGATAATAACTACAAAGAAGCAAGTGAGATTTGAAAATAGGTGGGGAAGGTAACACTTATTCCTCCCAACCACCCAATCTACTCACATTTTACAAAACTATTGGGAAAAAAAAGAGAAGAAGAAGGAAGATTGCCATAAAAAAAAGGAAGGTAAAAAAAGAAAAAGAAAAAGAAAAGAAGACAAAAGTGAAGTAAAAACACAGTCACAAAAAATGGCACCTACATATTCGGAAATGAAGTCACAGCTACAAACAATAGTGGACAAGTTAGAGCAATATAAGGTGATCAATAAAAGTATACAAGCTGACATTGAGATGCAGAAGTGGTTGAAAGAGTGGAGAGACAATGAGAATTGTCGCTTATGGAATCAAAATTGACAGCTAGAACGAACCGTAAGTGCTAACAAGAAAATGTTATCTGACCAGGATAAAGAAATATCATGTTTAAAAATTCATAATCAAAACTTAGAAGACGAGATTAGAAATTCAAAAAATGACAACAAATCACCATATGGATGCAACAATGAATTAGAAGAAGAAATAAAGCATCTAAACAAACTCATCATGGAAAAATATGCTGAATTGGCACAAGTCCGGATGAAGTTAGAAAATCAAGAAATAGAGTTACGTCATCATAAACAACAAAGAGAAAAACTCCAGCAGCAGTATGATGACAGTAAGAAGACACATAATTTAGAACTAACAAAATTCAACAAGGTGTTATCAAGTAATTCCGAAGAAATTTTCAGATTAAGAAATCATAACAAGACACTAGTCACAAAAATTAAGAATTTGAAAAGTAGTCGAAAGACATTGAAGGAGAACTTCTAGAAAAATAGGAATAAAATCGTTGTATCATAAGGCATAATGAAGATCTTAAAGAACAACTTAAGAGGTCTGAAGATGACAGAAAATCACATGTAGAAGTGATTAAGAAGTTTCAAAATGATAACATGCAGTTAGAAAACAAGTTGGAAAAGATATAGAATGAAACCTTAAAACCTAAAGAGACGAAAATACAACTTTCTGCTCAGATCAATGCTAAAAAAATGACACTCGTAAAAGAAAATGACATTGTGAAAATTCCATATCGACACTCCAACCATAAAAATAGATATTCTAAAAAATGGGAAATGTTGAAAGATAGCAGTACCAATGTGATCAAATCTCCTAACGATAGATCAATATGGAATGCCAATAGTTCACAACAAATCAATTTGGGATGGATTGATTCATCCACATATCAGAAGTTGTGTTCAACTCTTAGTAGCTCGTATCGACATGTTTCGTCAGCTGTGACACCACAAAAAATGATGCAGAAACATTATAAGGCTTTGAGGACAAAGCCTTCTAAGGGAGTGGCAACGTAACAAACTTAAATAATAACAACAAATAATAATAATAATAATAATAACAATAATAACAATAAACATTAACATATACATAAAATAAATAATAATAATTAATAATGTCTTTACGAAAAGACATGACTCTTAATGAAAGGGTATTTCACCAAATTATAAATGACGGGACCTCAATTGTAATTTGTACTTATCTATCAATTTATTCATATTTTATTATCTACGGATATGTGGGTTATTTCAGAAATTACTTAATTGAGAATATCCAACTATGGATGTTACATCTAGCCTCCCCATACCACTGGAAATTGATTGGGTCATGATCCGATATAGAGGATGTCTCAATCCAGGATCTGTACCTCTGAAACCCACCCACAATAGTACCTTTGATCAAGAAACGTTTGATTCTTTTACCCACAGCTTAAGGACCATCTCTTTCATTTTTCCAAGTGGGCCTCATATTGGAAGGAACCACATCAACCAGGTTATGATATGCAAAATGACATTTGAAGTAATATGCAAGCAGATCAATCCTTGCAGTTTCTCCCCAGATTTTAGAAGCATCCAAGGTTAAGTTCAAATCACATGCAACAATAATATTAGGAGTATTAAGTATTCCATTTCCAACTGCCTGAACCCAAAATTCTTTCATCTCAGAGTAGGGAACATAGATGTTAAGAATACAGGCCTCCCCCTTGAAGCCTTTGATAGATTCCACCAATAGCATGCCCGCAGAAGTATTGTAAGGCATAAATTTGGCTGACAAAGGATTCCAAATAGAGAGGATTCCTCCATATTGTCCCTATTGACACTATATTTTTCATATTGTAGAGGTGTTAGAATAAAAATAAAAGAGGTTCTTAAAAGATTAAAGGATTGGGTTGCATACGACTGAAGTCGGAGGAATTTTTTCTTAGCAAAAAAAGCTAGCCTAAATTTGTGATGTGACTAAGAATGTAAGTCAAAAGCACTAGTGGACAACATGTGAGGAGTGCACACGTGATCACAAGACCCAAGTATTATGTCAAGAAGCGGGGTGATATGATCGGATGATAGAGATTTGGTTGGGACATGATCAACAACCAACAAGTGATCCGGAGCATGGAGTAATGTCGGATTTTTATCATTTAGCCAATATGATCTTAGGATCTTATCTAAGAGAATAAAATGCACAACAATCAATCACAAGAGACAATAGACACAAAGATTTTCCTCAGGGAAACCATAAAGGAGAAAACCCCACAACTTCCTCAGAGATAGAATGAGCACCAATGGCAGCAGTAAAACCCAAAGACAGAAAGACGATCTCCAACAACTGTTCTCTCTCACTTGTGTGAGCTCCTCTTCTCTCACCTATGCGCTATAGCTGGATGAGCATGTGTATCAAATAGAGAGTCTCAATCTCTATTTATACTAGTTTCTGACTTGACAATCACTTACCAGGGTCAACTTCTCTAGGAGAGTCTAATAACCCTAGTTCCCCACAACTGCGGGGACTTTGCCCCCTATTCAACAAGGAGGGTTAACCTCTATGACTTTACATGACTTGATTAAATTAATGATTCTCTCGATAGGAACATCAGGGACCAATGAAATACAATATATAAAATATACATGTGAATACATTTCGAAGTTACAAATACATCAACACTCCCTCTTAACTAGGAAGGTATTCCCTAGACACAATTCATCAGCACAGTTCTTCATCATTGGATCATCATCAAAGCTAGATCATTACTGGATCATCATCACCACTGCTTCAGCTATCTCGATCAAATGGTGCTATCTCTCAATTCTACTCGTCACAGGAAGTTCTACAGAGCCAACCCCTTTTCATGTTGGTTGTAGGCCTAGCCTCCATGTAGGTCTTCATCTTCTTCAGCAATTATATCTGACCATGGGAGGAACACATCCAACATCCATGTCATAAAGGCCCTCCCAACACTTATATCTGACCATGGGAGGAACCCATCCAACATCCATGTCAGAAAGGCCCAGCACTCACATCCATCGGCATGGTAGGACACACCATCTACCATCCGAGGAAAGGGCCATCACTTACATCCACCAACATGGTAGGACACACCATCTACCATCCGATAGGACACACCATCTACCATCTGAGGAAAGGCTCTACACTTACATCCACCAGCATGGTAGGACACACCATCTACCATCCGAGGAAAGGATATGCACTTACATCCACCGACATGGTAGGACACACAATCTACCATTCGAGGAAAGGCTCTGCACTTACATCTGAACATGGGAGGTCTATCCTGCCACCATGTCAGAAATGCTCAGCCCTTATATCTGACCATGGGAGGCCCATCCTGCCACCATGTCAGAAATGATCAACACTTACATCTGACCATGGGAGGCCCGGCCTGCCACCATGTTGGAAAGGCTCAGCACTTACATCTGTCCATGGGAGGAACACATCCAACATCCATGTCAGAAAGGCTCAACACTTATACTTTACCATGGGAGGAACACATCCAACATCCATGTTAGAAAGGCTCTGCACTTACATCTGACCATGGGAGGAACCATTCCTACCACCATGTCAGAAGGGCTCTGCATTTACATCTGACCATGGGAGGAACCAATCCTACCACCATGTTAGAAGGGTTCTACACTTACATTGGACCGTGAGAGGAACCAATCCTTCCACCATGTTATAAAGGGAAAAAACTTACATATGACCATGGGAGGAACCAATCCTGCCACCATGTCAGAAAGGCTCACGGACTCATCACTTTCCCTTGGAAGAAACCTCGACTTGGAGAACACCAAGCTTCTCCCTGATGTACTCAAAATTCGCTCTGACAATTTCTAGCATAGAATCACATCAGGGCTGATTACATCCAAGAATAACACGCGAGCTTCGCTAGGACCGATTACATTTGAGGACAACCTACATGACCGTTTACTTTTCAGCAACCTATGAGCTTTGCTAGGATTTTATGATCATACAACCTATCTCACTGGATATGATAGAAATCCCTCTTTCAATAGATCTCGATCTGGATCACATACTGGGGCTTCACTTCTCCTCTCTCGACTATTCTCAACGCCATGTAGGACTCCTTCCTGCTAAAACAAGAGATCACACCTGATCTCATACTAAAGTAGCACCTTGAAGTGCTCTTCCTATCAATGGCATTGCCTGCCCAATCTGAATCCACATAACCCTCCAAGTTAATCTTCTGATTCGTATCATACTTGAGCCCATACTCAACTGTACCCTTTAGGTACCTCATAATATGCTTTGCAACAATCAGGTGAACATGTCTCGGATCCGTCAGGCACTGACTCAATGTGTTCACAATAAATCAAATATCTGGTCTCGTATTCATCAGGTACATCAAGGACCCAATCATCTGACGATACATCGTAGCATCGACTGACTCTGATGAAGCATCACTCAATAGCTTCAGGTTCAATGCCATAGGTGTGGTCATGGCCTTGCAGTCCATCATCCCGAACCTCTTCAGGATCTCAACTGCATCATATCTAAGTCCTTCATCTCGAACTCGGCAGTAAGTCTCATTCTTGCAACTTTAATGAGTTCCTCTTTTCTGTCAGGAACAAATCGTCGACATATAACAAGAGCATCACTGGTCTTTCACCTTCAACCTTGAAGTAAATATTGGAATCCGCTTTAATATTAGTAAATCCTAGAGTCATCAGTAAGCTATCCATCCTATCGCATCATGTCGAACCTCAGGATCTTCTGCAGTCACTCCCTCTGAAGAGAAGCATCATTCTCCCTCTTCCTTTCATACTATATGCATTGAAACATTATGTACTGGAGTGACAAGTAGCTTTCTCTGCTACTAATATTCTATGTATCCATCTAGGGTCACTAGATACCAAGATCCTCTATCTTGAACCTTTTCAAAAGTTATTCTCACACCCATCTGTGAGCTTGTCATCCTCTATAGGCTTTCATATTCAACATTGTAGCAAAGGTTAAGATCTTCATCACTCTAGGTGATCTTCAATATCCTCATGTATGTGTTATCCCATGGGTGTCTTTTGAGCTCGTTCAATGCCTTCTTTAATTTGCACACATGATTCTGCCTGTCATGTGTCTTAACTTCTAGTGGCTGCAAATGTCGCTTTGTAGTCTATGCCTTCTTTCTATGAGAAGCTTCGTGCTACAAATATTGCCTTGTATCCCATGATGTTTCCATCTACTGTATGATGGAACTTGCAGATACCACATCCTAGACATCATTCTTCTTGAACTGGTACTCTCCTTCTCTTTCTTCTTGACTACTTCTTCATAGCTGGAAGAATCTGCATCAATGATGTCACTCAACAGTGTCACATAACTAAAGTGTGTCTGAGGCCTCTTTCTTTCTTTGAAAGTATCGTCATATTATTCTTCATCTTGGATTAGTGTCGTCACTTGTTCTTCATAACAAGTCACCTTCTTTTCTTGTACGCGATTGTACGTGATCTTTCCTACAAGTCAAATGCATTAGTTGTATGGTTAGAAACATTTCATAAGGCATATTCATAATGGGAAATTCATATGCATAAAGATATAATCATGCAACTATTTTATCCAATACAACATTCATCATTATCTCACGAAAACTTTCTAGATGCCTTCCATCTCTCCCATGACATCATTGAGATTGTGCACTAATCCAATATGTCAACAAAGAGGTTTCATTCTAGATAAGTAGAAATGGAGAGTTGTATAGCACCATGAGCTACTTACCCATCACATGCATATTAGTAGTATACTGTCATTAATGCAAACATTCTATCATGCATAACACATCAACTGAATATAAACAAATACATAACAAAACAATATCATGAAATGACAATTGAATACTTATCTTTATTCGTTTTGTGGGTAGACTCCTTCTTGATCCTTCAGCTTTATCATCTTCTTCATTCGTAACAACATCATTTATTATCCAAATGCTAAGATGGATAAGAGGTTCTTCAAGAATTGAGTCCTTCATATTCCTCATCGCTTGAGGGATCTTCTTTGAATCGTGAGATCTAGATCTTCAGTTGCTCCCATCTTCTTTTCTATTATTATGAGTCAAGCTTCTTCTTGTGTGCGCTCTTCCTAGAGTCTGATGAAGGTGATCACTACCTTATGGCACACATTCATCGAATGAATGAATCCCATGATCCCGGGAGGCCATTCAAGGTGGTTATAACAATATCTTATTCTTCTTCAATTGCTTCGTCATAGCATTGAACACTTCCTTTTGGTGTCTTCAAGGATGACACGTGAGGGATGAGATGATATTTAATAGAATCCTCAATGACTCTCTTGTCTCTAGCCTTAGCCTCATCTCCCTCTGGCTCTTATAACTTCTTTATTGAAATACTGATCTAAGTCAATTTCTGTAAGGATCACGGAGTTCTCATCTTGAAAGTATCCGATTTATATTCTTCCCTTCAAAATGGCTTGGTCAATGAATAAAACATCTCTTTAGGTGTCTTTAGGGAAGACACTTGTAGTATAAGGTGATCCTTGATTGAATCAGCAATGATCTTCTTGGACTTGACCAAGTTCTTCTTGTGTAAGGCTTTGGCCTCATCTCCCTCTGGAACAGGAACCTCTCCACTTATGTAGGTGTCCAATTCATTTTCTTCAAGAACTAGTGAAAACTTATACTTCCATGCTAAGAAGTTTTCAGCTTCACCAATCTTGTCATCAATATCGTGTGATAGGTCATTTTGAAATGAGAATCTCAAATGTAAATATAAAAAGATTAGATCTTACCGATTTGAGGTGTTCGTCCTAGTTTCGGATCTGGATGATCTAGGGTTTTTTAGAGAAACCCTAATTTTAAAAACTTTGAATATTTCTGATCTGATTGGATAGAAATATGGGCCTCTTCAAGGAGAGCTGTCCAATTTTCTCTTTTTCTGAAAACAGTGGAGGGAAGCTCCCGGAATAGGAAGCCCTAGTTTTCCAATTTCTTCTACAGAAATGCCTGATATTGTTTCTGCAGTATCTCTGAAATTAATACTCCTATGTGTCCAAACTTTTGTAATGAGGTAACCTCATATGTTCGCATTCCAACACCATAGGTTTGACCAGAATTGGTTTCACCAATTGGGACTTATGAGAGTTTTCCCAAGGTGACTTCTTTTAGGACTGTTCAACATAGCGAACTTGTATGGATTGCCATGTGTCACTATTTCAACTTTAGGGTCTGAAAATTTTACCACAGAAATTAAAATCTGTGTCCTATCTGGAACATCTTGCGAAATTTAATTTGGACCTTCGTATCCCAAGATATAACAATTCTCCCTAGTTGTCTATTTTAGGGATGAATCTCGGAAGAAGCTGGAATCCTGATTTGGAGGAATCATATCTCCCAGAATATAGAGAATATGAGGCTAAAATGTTTACACAGGGTACAGCAGGATTTTAGCTTTGGCATGTGAAAATTTTGGCTCCTGATCCTTCTTAAATATCTAGATATAGCGAATGTACCAAAACTACCAGTTTTAGTATTTTAGGGTTTTTCAAGTCCATGGTCAAACTAGGGTTAGAATTTCCCAGAGTTTTTCTCAACCAAAAAATTCCACCTTGGTATCTAAATTTTGATTTTGACAAGGATAGAAATCCTATGCTGGGTTCACTCAAAAATTCCTCTTCTGTAAAAATCCCTAATTTCCAGGAGTAGTGTCAGGTAAAAAATCGGAAATGCCCGAAATCAAATTATTCTTCGACAGAAAGATGTGCCCTTCAATGGAGAGTTATCCTAGCCTCCTTTTGCTGATAATCTATGGAGAGAGACCCAAAAAGTAAGAATCCATAACTTCTGCATATGCACAATGTCTTCTTCTCAGGTTAGCTCTGATACCATGTCGTATTTTTATCATTTAGGCAATATGATCTTAGGATCTTATCTAAGAGAATAACATGCACATCAATCAATAACAAGAGACAATAGATACAAATATTTTCCTCAGGGAAACCATAAAGGAGAAAACCCCACAACTTCCTCAAAGATAGAATGAGCACCAATGGAAGTAGTAAAACCCAAAGACAGAAAGATGATCTCCAACTTCTGTTCTCTATCTCACGTGTGTGAGCTCCTCTTCTCTCACCTATGCGCTATAACTGGGTGATTGTGTGTATCAAATAGAGAGTCTCACTCTCTATTTATACTTGTTTCCGACTTGACAATCACTTACCAGGGCCGACTTCTCTAGGAGAGTCTAATAACCCTAGTGCCCCACAACTGTGGGGACTTTCCCCCCTGTTCAACAAGGAGGGTTAACCTCTATGAATTTACATGACTTGATTACATTAATGATTGTCCCAATATGAACATCGGGGACCAATGAAATACAATATATGAAATATACAAGTGAATACATTTTGAAGTTACAAATACATCAACAAATAACACATGAGATAAAGGAATAGAGTGGTAGCGGATTGGAAACCATTCTCCACATGGCACAATTTGATGAGGTCCGCTGAGAAAAGTGGTAAGGGAAAAACCACTTTTCGAGGCTTCCAAAATGGGTTCTTTGCACAATATAAAATACTATTGGAAATATTAAAAGAGTTATTTTGTCGCAGTGCTAAAGGAAATGTGGGGATGAAGACAACACACAAATTGGCATTCCAGGTCGCAGTCCAAATTTCAACCATAGGAATTTTTCCACTCATTAGGTAGCTCTAACACTTTAATTCCTACTGGGTTTCTATTATGGAAGAGGTTTCTAGTTTAGTTTCACACTGTAAGTTCATGGATAGTAAAGAAGAGGTCGTAATTAACAAGGAAGGCAATGTCTTTGACCCAGTACTCTTAGTGTGCAGTGTTTCCCAGTCTAAAGAACAATTGTGGGGTTCCAAGTTGTAGGGAAGAGACATTTTGAATGTTTGTAGTTCCTATATGTATTATTTTTCTGTTGAACAAACCTTACGTCACTTGCGAGAATTTGTGGAGTGGTGCGTAAGTAATTATTCTCCCACAGAAATAGTAATTATGAACAAAAATGCCACTAGAATCCTCTGTCAAGTTAATGCAAAAGTCGTAGGTGAGGTTTTAAATGTACCTGAGAATTTCTTGGGAATCCTGAAGTTTTTAGGGAGGAAACCCTGGTTCAATTGTATAGGGAGTGTAAGTATAAAGTTCAAAAATGTTTTCTTATCGGAGGTTTTAAAAACTGGTCATTTGGAAAAAAATCTTGTTCTTCTCTTAAATGTCAATCTTTTCTGAGAAGAAGTTCAGTCAGTTTTATCTGTTGAGTCAGATAATGGGTTACGATGATGATAAGTATGTAACTGAGGTCATGTTGGGTTTTTTGTTGAGAACAAATTTATCCGACCTAGAGTCAAACCAAGTTTGTTGTCTCGGCCTATATGAGTTTTTAGCCACTACAATCCATGCTCAGTTGACCGATTTTCCTAAATTGAGAAATTTTAGATATAAGTCATATTTATTGAACATGTTCCTATGCTCCAATGTATCCGAGTTGCATTTCATCGGAACAATTTTCTCTCCTGTATATCCTAGACAAATAAATGTATTTGATTTTGTAAATAAGATTATGGTGAAAGTGTATAAAATCATGTTTGATGAGGAATTACCTAGAGTGTTGGATGAAATGAAGAATACTTTGTAGCCCTCACCAGAGAGTTGTATAGGGGATTGGTTCTTGTACATTGAATCTACTGTTTTTCGTGAGTATGGTTTCACGGGACCACCTTACAAATTTTTTGCCTTTTTAACTCCTAGAATTTTTGCATTGGAGTTTATCAGACAAAGGTTGTGTTCGAAGGAAGAACATTTTCGTACTTTTAAGAAACCTCTTGATGTAAAGTTTCCCTTCAAGATTGGCCCTTTCATTTTTTAAAGTAAAGATGCATAGTCTATCGTTGAGAAATTGCTAGAAGCTATGGATTTCCAAAATATGGAAAGTTTGAATTATGATCCATGACATATTATATAACAAAGAAGACAAAAAAATAAGAGCAAGGCCTTCGAACATAAAATGATAAAAGGCATGGATAAAATGGCTAATTTGTTGGAATTTAAGCAATATTGTGAAGAAATCAAAGAAGAGATAGTAGCGGCAGACGAGGAGAGAAGAAATGACTTGGCCTTAACAATACAGGCGCCATCTAATTCTGATTTAGTGAATAAAAAGACCCTTTTAGAGATTGATATAAAGGATATTGATGATGAAAATTCAAGCAAAAGAGTAAAGGTATAGTCTGAAAGGGAAATAGTGAAACAAGATGAACATAATGTAGATTCAGAGAAAAGATTTATTTTACAACAAAAACATGTATAGATACATGAATATTCTTTTAATGGCGAAAATAGCACCGAGTCAAACTCTAGATACAAGTCTAAGTTTGAATTTGTTTCAAGCTATGTGAAGAAAAATAAGCAATCTTTGGATGAGACGCATAATCATTTTCCCCAGGTGAGAAAGTTAACAGATCAATAACTGTCGTTGATTTCCACCAGGGATCTAAAGAGGAATACCTTGAAATTTTCTATGGTGAGTGATGAAAAAGTTTCAGAAATGGAGTTCAGGTTGGATAAAATTAGTGTACCTGATAAAATCCAACTTCATAGGAATATTGGTGATGTATTGTATTCTGATTTGTTGAAATCTACTTTGAAAATTACGAAATTTCAATCAATCATTGACAAGTTAGAAAATCAATTTAGACAAAAGTAGAGAAAAAAACCAGTTCATTTCAAATCAAGAAGCTACAAATAGATCTCATAACTTCAGGGACTAAACCTACTAATGTTCAAATGACTAAAAAGTTGTTGGAAGAAAAATAAAATATTATTCAGACACTTAAGAAAAAGTTGAAGGTTCCATGAACACAGCATGTTCAGTTGTCAGAATTAACAGTGTTGCAACAGGAAAAAGAGAAAAATCATCAAGAGATGATGGATTTTAAAGGAAATGTATTGAAATTACAGGAAGAAAAGAAAGCTTGGGAATTTGAACGGTCAGGGTTTATATCTCAAATTTCGGTTTTAAATGCAAATCAGAGGGAAGAAGAGGAAGTATTGGAAGAGTTAATGAGCCAGACTTTGATTCAAAATGAAGATCAAGTGAATGAGTCTCTTGCTAAAGAGTTATCGGATGCCATGTTGCATATACACTTAAGAGAAGGAGAAATCAAGGAATTAAAAGAAGAAAATGTCAAACTTAAAGAAGAACTGACTCAGATTAATGAGGAAAATAATAAGATTTTGAGTGAGAAGAAGCAATTGAAAAAGAAGGTCAATGAATCGAATGGAAAAGTAATAGGGAGGACACCCTTGCAAGGAGCCAAGCATCTTATTTGGGATACATTGGCTATAGAAATTACAAAATTTAGACCTTATTTAAATTATGTAAATGATAAGAATTTAATAGTAGATATGGCCTTCAAAGGTGCAAAGTGGTGAATGAAAATTTGGATAAGAAGCCACTAGATACAACACACAACACTATTAATTTCTTGAACACTTTGAAATATGAGGATATGCAAGAAGTGGGAATCAGAGACAAACTGGCCATCATTTTATGGGATAGAAAATTGATCAATAAGCATTTGTCAAAATTGTGCAGGAAAAGGCCAATCAAATGCTTCTTTAGATTAAGGATTTTAGACAAATATTTCAAGAAATTTTTGATGAAGGTATTCCTCCTTTTTGGGATAATAATCGTAGATTATTTTGCTAGGAACAATATCATAACCTATTGGTGCGAAGCCGCATGGACCATTCGAAATTTGAATAATTAACAAAAGGGATGACTTGAAAAGTCATCATAGAAAAATTAAGAGATGATTTTGAGATTTTTGACCGATTCTTAATGAACCAAAGAAATTTACCACTTATTTCTTATACCTAGTATGTGGAATTGGAGGTATCGATCAAATAAATGATGGATTATGACATCCCAAATCATGAGAAATGGAAAGTTGTTGAGAAATTTGGAAAGAGCATGTACAAATTACATCAATGATAAACAAGTGTCATAGTTCAAAGGAGTAGTTCAAGTATTTTTTCTAGCATGCCACATGGGTTTTTATAAAAAAAATTATTTAAGAGAAAGATTTCAGTTACTAGATTCCTAGGAATTAAGAGTTTAGTTACAAGAGCTTTGTGTTACAAGAAATTTGTTAAGCCTTCTCTCAAGGAGCCACTTTGTATATATTTTAAATTTTATGATGTATTGGGGGATGGATCCTGTTGTTGAAAAACATTAAACAATTTATAACATATCCAACGATTTAATTGTCATCCTGGAGAGATCGTATACTTAGAAGCGCAAGAAACATATATGCAGGATCGAAGTGATACTAACCTATTCTACAACTGAAATTGAATCTAGTTTATGAAAACATGAATATGAAAATAAATCTAACCTAAGAAAGCATGAAATTGCATAAATTAAACTTGGCAAAGAAAGACTGAAATTAAACAAGGGAAATATAATCTATAGCAAAAAGCATGTAACAAATTATAAATAGAGGTGAGTTCATGACAAATCTATACTAACAATTCATAAGAAATAAATTATTGAACATCTATATTAACAATTCATAAGAAAGAAATCACTGAAAATCTAGATTAACAATTTATAAGAAAGAAACCCAAATTAACATGAGAGAGAGTAACAATAATTTGCATTAAAGCATCATCTCCATTACATAACAATAAAAAATCCACTCTATGACTAACTCTCAAAAGACAGAAACTAACTATTTCTCTACTTCCACACCACTAGAGAGGTCTCTTCCAAAATAAGGAGAGAGCCCTCTTATTTATACACGAATTCAAGATAAACTACTCATAATTACAATCCACTTTCCTCTCAATTTATCCCTCAAAATTATCCAACATACCCACTTTTCTCTCAATTTATCCCCTCAAACTCTCCAACAAATATTGGATGAGATATTCTCTCCAAAATCCTCTCCTTGAAATTAGCTTGGATTATATCCTTTAAATATTGAAAAGATGGATAAAACATTCGAAGCTTTTGAATACTCCTTTGTTGAAAGCTTCAAATATCCCTACATTACAAAGCTCACACAAATATTTGAGATATATATGAAAAATATATTAATTTCTAATATTTAATCAAGAATTTTCTTTAAAATACTTAAAACAAATAATTTGGATAATGGTAAAATATAAACCCATATGTATTATGAAAGTGGTGGATATTAACGGTTTTATGGAAGGATAAAATAGGAATAAAGGTGACAAATGGTATATGAAAGATGAATAAAATGTGGTATTTTTGCGACCAAACATTCCCCCAAACTTAACTTGTTGCATGTCACGCAACTATGCATTGATTGTCTTTAAAATTTTTGGCTTTGTAGTTGGATTTACATGATGATGGTATGTAACATTAAATCATTCCATGATTTGAAATGCATGAGTGGCAGTGATTTTCCTTATGGTTGGTTCATGTGTGACAACCATAAGTATAACAAATGTTGGTTCTTGTGTTAACAACATTCGCTTGTTTTACTTGTATTTTTGCTGCAATACATACAATTTAAAAGTATACATGCATTATAAATTATGAACCATCAATGTGTATTAGAAAGCCTTTTCTTTATATTATGAATCATACCAATATATATAGCAATGCTTACAAACCATAGTTTGGGAAATACATGTTGGCTAATGGTTAATGGTAAATGAGATGATGAATATGTAAAATGGTAATGAATAGCCCCCCCCCCCCACATTAGATGAAAAATTTCAATTTAAAATGGGCCTCCTAAAAAAAATTAATAAAATAATAGTTAAAATAATAAAATAATATTTATTAATTTTGGAGGAAGAAAAGAAAAAAACTACTTTTTTGTTTGTAATTTCGACATATCTCCCCATGTTTTTACTCAAATTTCGACCGGGAGAGCTTGTTGGATGCAAAATTAAATTCCGCATCCAACGAGTACCCACTCGACATACTTTTGACGGACCCCACTACCCAAAAAACAAGAAATACCTGAAAAAACGTGATGACGACATTCACGTTTTTTCAGGTATTTCTTGTTTTTGGGGTAGCGGGGTTCGTCAAAAGTATGCCGAGTGGGTACTCGTTGTATGCAGAATTTAATTCCGCATCCAACTAGCTCTCCCGATCGAAATTTCAGTAAAAACACGGGGAAATATGTCGAAAATACAAACAAAAAAAGTAGTTTTTTTTATGATACCTATCCCCAAATTTATATTAAAAAAGTGTTTAAGACCTATACGGTATTTCAAATTTAAAGCAATTTCATTGGCTAACACATGATGACATGGAATTTGAGTTAAAGTTAAAAGGCCCATTTTGAGTTGAAATTTCTTCTAATGCCAGCTGAAGGAGACGTAGTGAGGGAATTTTCCAAATTTATTTATTTCTAGCATTCAAGGAATTGCATGATTAAATATTAGAAAAGAACATACCTTCACTTACCCAAAAAGTTTATAAACTATGCAATAGGAATGTGGCTACTGATGCTGAAGTGAAGGAACCTGAACTATTGCCTGGTTGGATGAAGTAGAAGATGAAAGATGGAAGTGGAACTGTGGTGGTACTTCATATGGCTGGAAGTATGCTGTAAAACTGTTGATGGTGTCATGAAAGATATATAGTCTTCACCTGCTACAAAACGCGATGGTACAATTCTCACCATGTGAATAAATGTGTTGATGTCGAGCATGGAAATAAGTCATTGGATTACCGACCATTGATGAATGTCATTAACCAACGTGAGATAGTTTCACCATTGATGTCAATGAGTGCCAAGGTACCTAAGTGCATCATGCAAAGTGCGAATAAATGAGCTGATGTCGAGCCACTTACAAGATATAATGATCAAGGGACATTGATGTATTCCCGTGATTGTTAGTGAGAACTTGACATTAAGGAATGCAAGCCTCAAGGTACTAAAAATGAACTCTAGTATCTATCCAAAATAAGGTGTTGAGGTCAATGGGGGAAAGACTTGTTGAATGGTGGGCCTTAAGGAATCCCACATCAGTCAACACGAGTTGTACATAATGAGTGGTAGGAGTATAGATGAAAGATATGAGGGTCAAACAGTTTTTATGACAATGAAAACAAAGCAATGTAGTCATGGAAAGGAATCTGAATGGTTTTATTCATAAGGAAAAAGATGAACAAAAAATGAGGAAAATGTGTGCGACTCAGAAAGGTAGACATGCGGGAAGTCATGATGTATAAGGCAGTGATCAAGTAGATTCTAACATGGATGACGAATAAGATTGGAAGGAACATTAAAGAAAATTTGAGGTCTAAAATGGGCCTCCTAAGAAAATTATAAAATAATAGTTAAAATAATAAAATAATAGTTATTAATTTTGGAGGAAGAATGAAAAAAAAACTACTTTTTTTGTTCGTATTTTCAACATATCTCCCTTTGTTTGTACTCAAACTCCAAGCGGGAGAGCTCGTTGGATGCAGAATTTAATTCCACATCCAACAAGTATCTACACTGCATACTTTTGATGAACCCCGCTACCCCAAAAATAAGAAATACCTAAAATAACATGATGATAATGTCATCACCAAGTTTTTTCAGGTATTTCATATTTTTGGGGTAGCGGGGTCCATCAAAATTATGCAATGTGGGTACTCGTTGGATGCAGAATTAAATTCCGCATCCAACGAGCTCTCCCACCTGAAATTTGAGTAAAAACACAGGGAGATATGTTGAAAATACGAACAAAAAAAGTAGATTTTTTTTATGATAAATATATCAATTCAACCATTATGGTTGACTCATTTGATCGAAATTCTATTGATTCTTGAATTCCAACTCACAAAATTGATTGTTGGCACGTTTTCTTATAAGGCCCATTTTATACCCCAAATTTTCTCTAATGAAAGGGTAAGTAATCATGACATGGCGTAATTGGTTTCTAAAAGGCTTCTTTGTGGTAGCAAAATGTCATGACATACATAGTGGAAACTCAATCTCTTCGAGCTTTTAATGCAACATTTTTCTGAAAATTTTCTGCAATTCTGGAAATGCCATTTATTCGTCTTTGAACCTGCAAAAAGGTTAGCATTTCCCTGCAACAAACTTATGAGCACATTGAAAATACATGAAATATGTGCTTAACAAAATTTAAAGAGAATAAATAAAATGCTTTTATACCTGAAAGTAGTAACGCATATTAAACAACCTCTCTTGTCAAAACCTGTTTTTTCTGGTGACTTGCGAAAATAAGTTAGCGCAACAAACATAAAATTTGATTTAGAGAAGATTCCAAGTTCATTTGTAGTTTTTAATTTTATGATTTTATTTGTTACCTAATGCTTTTATTTATTTATATATGTTTTTAGTTTTNTTACTGTTGTATTGTTATCGCAACCCTTTTATTATTATTGCTAAATTGTTATATATATATATATATATATATATATATATATATATATGTTCTTTTCTGTAAATAATTAAATTAAAAATATATATATAGAAAATAACAAATATATATATATATTTTAAATTGTTTGTAATTTTTTAATTTAATTTTGTTTGAGAACAAAATATATTTTGTATATATTTTAATTTTTATTATATATATATATATAATTTTATAACTTTTAATTGTTTTATGTTTTCCTTCCTTTACAATAAAATAAAACAAAGTATTGTTGATTTAGTTTTATGTTATTTAGTATTTTTATTTTATTTATTTTTTAAATTTATATTATTTAATATTTTTATTTTTATTTGTATGTGTTTTTTAACATTTTTAATTGTTTTGTAATAAAAATAATTTGGAACAAAAAACAGAGTTTTTACATCCTCCTTTTACAAAGATTAATGTGTCTTTATGTAATGATTGAGCAACATAGAGAGAGAGGGTCGACCTTTTCAGTGGTCGACCCCTCTAAAAGCATACTATCTTAATGATCTGGAATAGAGAGGAGTGTGCGAAATAAGCGATTTCTATGGTAAATTTGACAGCTTGAATGACCATGTGAGTACCCGTTTATATGAACATGCAGTTGGAGGTTTGAATGATCCTTCACGTTTTAAACAGATATAAAAATTGGTTAATTAGATGAATGAGTACCTGAATTACAAATAATGTCAAATATGAAAGAAATGCAACTTGATATCTCATAATCTGTTATTGCATAATCATTCGCAGGCATGGTTTATATGAAGATCATAAAAAAATTGGAACAAACACCTACCTTCCCCACATCGAAGATGTGCCAGGTCCCATTGCGCAAAAATAAAAATCAAGAAGAAGGCTTAGCTATGACAACAACTGCCTTCGATTTCAAAGAAGATGAAACAAACTGCAATTTAGACTTTTTTGTATCGAGCTTCCAGATTGTCAAAATTTATTTCAATTAGTGGACGATTATCAATTTGATGAGATCGTGATGGTATTCATTCATTAATATAGGTGGCAGCAGGCACAAGGAAAATTCAATGCTAGTTGTGCCCTTTCGAACATTTAATCTTCCAGCTGTTGCTTTTCTTATATTTTGACAGTCAACAAGTAAAAAATAACTTATGGCAAATCTTTATTGTCGCTACAATTTGGAAATTACTGGGTTAGATTTGAGTTGTTTTCTAATCTAGGATTTTTATAATAATAAAAAATAGGCAGAAAACAATATAAATAACGAATGCTGATGGCTAGGGCTTCTGATAGAGAACCAATATGCAATTGATGCAGCCATTGTAGGGACGCTGGCAAATCCTAAGAAGGTAATTAAACTCATTCACTACAGCTCCTAGGATTTATTGATTTATCATAACATTTCTTACCGATTCAAATATATGTCCAGGTTTTTTTTTTGTCTCATCTAGTTCGATGGCTTATGTCATTCAACTCGCAGGCTCGGGTATGCATTACTGAACTTCAGTTCTTACCTTTCAATCCTGTAGATAAGCGCACAACACTTAATAACACTGACTCTAAAGGAAATTGGCATAGGGTTAGTTAAGGAGCACCGGAGCACGTAATTCAATATTATGATTATCTGTATGAACACCTAATTTTTGTGTACAAAATCCATGTGAATAGCATTTGTTTATAAATATGAGCTGCAATTATGTTGCTAATTAGAAAGAACAAATTGTCTCTTCAGGTATTGATATATCTCTATGTTTTGGCTCGTAACTATTTATGACCACAGATCCTTGAACTCTGCAACTGCACGACATACATGAGAAATAAGGTACACTCTGTGATTGATAAGTTTGCAGAACATGGACTTCGATCCCTTGCTATGGCCAGCCAGGAATACCATTAAGCTGATGTAACTCACACCCAGGTTACACTTGATTTGAGTTTTATTTATTTATTCTTCATCTACAAATAGAAAGTAATATAACGAAATCATTAAACATGACCCTAAACATTGCAGCAAGTGCCTGAGATGAAAAAAAGGAAAGTCCCGGAGGTTCGTGACAGTTTGCGATTCAATATTTGTTCGATTTAGAAGTTTATAATGGGTTGGTTTTAGGTTAACCAGCTCAAAAACTCATGAAAATTGTACCCATGGAGTCTATTGATCAGATACACACCAACGTGGGGAATTTCAATTGAGCTGCTTAATGTTGGACAATAGGTGAGAGTAGAATGTTGCACAAAAACCTACGAAGAATGAAATTCCTTCATCGACTAACTGTCTTCATTCTATGTTGTTCATTGGAGTGGAATAATGTAAGTCTCGTGTGAAAACTCTGTTACAAGCTTCTTTTAGATACTATTTTTTTTTACTAGTTTGGTGCAAAATGGACACATTATTTAAGAGAAAATGCGCATTTGAAAAAGAACTAGGTCGAAAGAAGTCTTTTGCATCCCACGAGGTATTTCCAATGGAGAGTTGATAAATTTGAAATCTTTAAACGTCTGCACTGAAATAAAGGTAGGCTGACTAGAAATTTTTGAAACTGTGCACATGAGAAGAAGACTCATGAATGCATGAGTTACAACCGACATGATGCCACATATGCTTTAAAATCCATTTCATTTAACTGCGCTTCATCAGATTCATGCGAAGAGGCTCATCAGCATACTAAGGAAAAGGAAGCTAGCAACCCGATCCATGCACAAATCCAAAGATATTCTAGACTTGATCCTAAATCATTCTAATGTCATTGTGACTAGATGGTTAACATAGGATGGAGTGGAAAAACACTAACTGGAAGACGAGATGCTCGGACTGTTGTTATAACCATCCACCCTAAATAGTTGATTGTTATCTGGGCCACGGATTTCATTGGAGAGATTGCGCTCAATCTGGTGGAGAATTAAATCATTCAGTTTCCTAAAAAAACTTAGACGTAAGGCTAGCTGGATTATATGGGATCTCCTTTCTACTATTGCATTTACGGTTGTATATGATGCACCGATCGACTGTGGGTGGAGGAAATGGAAAGATATTAAATTTATGAATACATTAAAAATTTGGTTGGTAGCAAAAACTGTGATCCTACGAGACCGGTGTGAATCTGTTGCAAAAGGTATCAAATCACAAAGGAGATAACTGTAAAATAACTCTGACGCGTGGGGAAAATAACTATGCTTTTGATATACTCCTCAAACTTGCATGAGTATCGATAAGATGGGGGATAACCCTGACGCGTTTTGCAAATCGTTGCATCCAAATCGTGAGTTGGTTGTAACAAGCACCAATTCACTAGTGTAATGGTAATGTTGTTAGAATTAGTGGCACGAGACTTGGAGTCAAATGTGGCGAGCACTCTTGATTTGGTAAAAAAAATGGAACTGCTCCTGAATATATGCAATCTAATCCCTAGATTTTGTGTATATATTGTAGGCTTGTGTGGAGCATCTCATCGGGACAGAGTGGTTGTTGATCGATAGCTTGTAGATAAATTTTCTTCGGTTAGGCATACTTAATATGTGCTCGACCTGCATGTGCTCAAATATTTTAATCTCCGGTTCTTTAATATGCTAAGATTGTTTCTACACGATGGCTGCAGTTCCACACAGTTTTGTAGTCTCAATTTTAGTAAATTATTCCTAAGAGTAGATCCCATAAAGTACAATAGTTTCTGGCGCGTCATATAAATAAAACTCATGTCATTTTTGTTTTATTGACTTTGTTTTATTGTTGTTGCAGGTTTAGTTTCCAGGACTGGAAAAAAGATGGGGTTGCTGCTACTCGAACCCAGCTGAGATACCATTGCAGCCGAATATAAAGGATTTTTGCATAGTCAACTGAAATTCAGTCGAGCGCAAGTGTGGAAAAGAATTAATTTTATGTATGCAAGTTTGTGCATGAAAGGTTGTTTGTGTTTGCAAGTTGCGCATGAAAGGATGAAGCGTAAATGATTTAGAACTCTTTTTTCTACAGGTTTTAGCATAGAGGGAAAACAATCTGTTTGTTCTATTTATTTTATATATTTTTTACATATTTGTGGAAGGACGACTACGCAGATCGAACGATAGGTCGAAAGATTTACTATTTTAATTTTTATTGTATTTTTATTTTATTATTTATTATATGTATATTCGTTTTATTTTTTTAAACTTTGTTTAATGTTTATTGTTTTAAACTGGAGGTGTTGATCAAAGGGTAAATTTTTTATTTTATTTAGATTTAAATTTTTACTTTTATTTTTTTTAAAACTAAAACAAACAAAGAAGCATATTAAAACTTAAACAAAGAACTATATTGGAAAAAAAACTAGTATATATATTTGTTTATTAATTAATTTATTTTATTTTCTAATTGTTCATAGATTTAGAAGAAACTTAATTTCTAAAGCATTTTTTTATTCTTAGCATGACTAGAAAATTTATTAAATAAAAAAATGAAAATGTAAAGAGATAAAAAATTTCAGAAATTTGTAGATTTAAAAGATTAAAACTATTTTTTTAATTCCTAACAAAATTAAAGACTATTAGAAATAAATTTTTTAACAAATAGAAACATTAAAGAAAATTAAAGCATACTACATGCTAATTTTAAATTGGAAATAAAACTAAAACCTACCTACTTTAATTTAATTAAAAATTAAAGATTATTTACATAAAATGAAATTTTCAATGTAACCATGTATCTAACAAAAATAAACCAAGATTAACATTTAATTTTGAAAATGTAAATCTAGAATATATACTAATATGAAAAATTAAATATTGAAAACGTGAATTAATAAAATAGAAGCGAAAACAAAACCGATCTAACCTAATACTTACTTGGAACCATTGTTCGATGCAGCTTTCATTTGCTTGATATTCTTCATGATGTTGATCACCCGAGATTCTTTCTTACTCCCTTTCAATCTCTAGTTCGAACAGGTGTTCCTCATTTGATATGCATGATTCTTCGAATGTCAATTCTTCCTCGTTTGTGTCAGGAGGAGTAATTACATCTTTGGCTGCTGTCAAGATCTCCTCTTCTTGAGAAGAGGAGATCCTGACTTTTACTAGGATCTGAGTGAGCTATTCTAGGCTTATGCTCATCCTAAAATCATTTTACTAAAATCAAATCAAATGCTAAAAAGAAAAAAAATGAAAAATGAGTACATGACGAATGCAAAAAAAACAGTACGAAATGAATTAGTACAAAACGAGTGCAAAAACAGAAATAAAAAGTGCACAAAAATCAGTGCAAAACAAAAAATGAACAGATACAAAGTTAAAAGCAAGTTAGTATGAAATAAAGGCTAGCCCAAAAATGAAAGCAATCCAAACTTTACACGACAAAAATGAAAAGGAAAAATTTGCGTAAAAACAAACTCACATTTGTAGAAATTGAAAGAACACTCTTGCAAAAAAAGAAAATACTTTGTAGAAAAATAAACACGCTTGCGAAAACAACAAGGCTTTGGGGCACCCCACTATAGTGGATGCGTACGTTCTTATCTCTCGTCTTATCCTTCTCCCCTTCCCCTTTCTATGTAAATAAAAACGAACTATCTACCTATCTAAACTCTGATCCCTTTTAGCACCTCCCCGGCAACGACGCCATAATGTTGGTGAAAAACATTAAACAATTTATAACATATCCAACGATATAATTGTCAACCCAGAGAGATCATAAACTTAGAAGCGCAAGCAACATATATGTAGGATCGAAGTGATACTAACCTATTCTATGACTGAAATTGAATCTAGTTTATGAAAACAAGAATATGAAAATAAATCTAGCCTCAGAAAGCATGAAATTGATAAATTAAACTTGGCAAAGAAATACTGAAATTAAACAAGGGAAATATAATCTATAACAAAAAGCAGGTAACAAATTATAAATAGATGTCAACTCACGACAAATCTATACTAACAATTAATTCATAAGAAATAAATTATTGAAAATCTATATTAACAATTCATAAGAAAGAAATCACTGAAAATCTATATTAACAATTCATAAGAAAGAATCCCAAATTAACATGAGAGAGAGTAACACAAATTTGCATTAAATCATCGTCTCCATTACATAACAATAAAAAATCCACTCTATGACTAACTCTCAAAAGATAGAAACTAACTATTTCTCTACTTCCACACCACTAGAGAGGCCTCTTCCAAAATGAGGAGAGAGCCCTCTTATTTATACATGAATTCAAGATAAACTACTTGTAATTACAATCCACTTTCCTCTCAACTTATCCCTCAAAATTCTCCAGCATATCCACTTTTCTCTCAACTTATCCCCTCAAACTTTCCAACAAATATTGGATGAGACATTCTCTCGATAATCCTCTCCTTGAAATTAGCTTGGATTATCTCCTTTAAATCTTGAAAACATGTAGAAAACATGGAAGCTTTTGAATACTCCTTTGTTGAAAGCTTCAAATATCCCTACATTACAAAGCTCGCACAAATATTTGAGATATATATGAAAAATATATTAATGTCTAATATTTAATCAATAATTCTTTTAAAAATACTTAAAACAAATAATTTGGAAAATGGTAATATAAACCCATATGTATTATGAAAGTGGTGGATATTAACGGTTTTATGGAAGGATACAATAGGAATAAATGTGACAAATGGTATATGAAAGATGAATAAAATGTGGTATTTGTGTGACCAAACAGATCCCAAAGAAAGAAGCAGATCGTTTGTGAACAATGTTTTTTGATATTTGAATACAATTTTGCAGAGAACAGAGAAAATAAACTCTTCTATGAAACATGAATTCTTGTGGCAATGATTCCAAGTTTGTGATTTTATTTACGTGGATGTGTTAATCTTAACCCCAATCGTTCATTATATGTCTTTCTTCTTAGTATTCAATTGAGAACAAATGATTTGGAATTCATCTGTAATGCTCCAAATGCATGCAATTTAATACTCACACTTTTCTGTTTGACATTACATTAAAATTCTTCCTTAGCTTGATGCTTTGATGTAATGGGTTATTTCCCTTGATATCTGCTACCATCTTATATTTAAATTTATGACTAAAGATTATTGCCTTCCTGGCTTTTGAAGTGGAGATTGTTCTTTCTTTTTATATACAAAACTGGATAATTTTTATTGGTTTGACTCCATTTAGCCAATGGGTTCTTTCTCCTAATCTTACCAATTGTAATCTAAAAATTGTTGTGATACATGTTTGGAAGCTCTAGCCATTGTACTTAGAAAAATTACTACTTCGGTGACCTTGGTTGGTAATTTTGTTGATGGAGCCCCCTTTGACTAAAAATGCCAGTTTTAGTCTAAAGTTTGGTTTGAGGTTATCTCTGGAATTTTCCTTCTATAACCAAAGGAAATTATTGAGTAATAACAGTCCTACATCAATAACAGAAACCTCCCACTTGGGAAGCAGTTTTAAGAAAAAGTCACAATATTTTCCAATAAAGACCATAGTCTCTTGAGTGATGATAACATCAACATTTACCAATGAAAATAACCTCACGAGGGATCTAGCTTTATGGGGATCTCAAACCCCCGAATATTAAGGGAGAGGATCTAGCTCAGTTGCTTTAAGGTCCCTAGGAATGATAGAAGGCAAAACAGATATAGGAGATGCCTCATCCAATCTCTTAAAGAGTGGGATATATGGAGTCACTGAATCCGAGGAAGAGTGTGAGTTCTATGCGCTATCAAACCCTTTTTTCTTATTTTTATCCCTTATGGTGACATTTTGAAAAGGAAGGGAGTTTAATTGAAAACTCGTACGGATCTAGGAGGGTTTTTGGAGACTTAACATAAGGATGACTTTATCCCAATCTAATAATATTATCTTCAAACGTGGATACCTTTAATTTAAATGGACAAGCCTAGTAACATAAAAAAAAATGCCTTTGCAAGGAATGTGAAGTTATTAATGGGAAGTCTCAACTTCTATAGTTATCTTTATACCTAAAACTAGATACTTTACTGATAAGTTTAATTACATTGTAAAAATGTTTTTATATGGGATGTATTTTTATTAATGTTAAAATCTTATGAGGGTGCAACAATTGGTTGGTTTTTTTCATCATATTTATTTGTTATATATTTTCAGTATTTTTAACATGGAGGCAAATCATCTATTTAAAAACGTTGTCTTGTTTGATGAAGGCTATATGTATTTTCAATTTTTTTGGAAGGTTTAAGCAAAGGAATGGAAGCTATATTTTGAGTCCTTTTTGTATCAGTTCGGTTCCTATTTCGATGGTTTTTTGTTTCATTTGTTGTTACAGTTTCTTGTTTCCTTTATCCTCTTGTAGTTGAGGGATTGGTGGTGATTAATATGTTGCTGTTTTAGTTTTGTCTTTGTTCGGAAATATGTAGCTTTGACAACTAATCTTTTTAACTAGAAGTATAGAGTATTTTGATGTAATTGTCTTTTTTTTCTTTGATTCTAATGAATAACAAATTTTTTTATTTTTTTTGAAAAAAATGTTAAAATTTTATAATTAAAGTAAATTTGAACTATAAAGATTTACCATTTTTTTTAATTTACAAAATATAAAAATGAAAATGTTTATATTTGTGATATATGTTTTGTACGTAAAATAAGCTTGAATATTTTTTCTTTTTAATTACTGAAATATTTTCAGTATAATGAATAAATATAAAAACCAATTATCAAAATGAAGCAAATATTAGTAGATATGAAGCAGTAGAATTTTCAAACCATTTTCCACCCAACTACTTTATTTTAAAGTTTATTGTATTATTTTATACTTTTCTTTATTTACGTTTAGTATATCATTTTATTATTATTTTTTTAATTCAAGCTAGTAATGGACATCCAATTGCTTTGTAGAGAGAATTATTCATTTGGAGATATGGACCACCTTCCCAATGCATAATCATGCTACACCTGTCTTGAAGGTTCATGCCATGTGAACCCACAAGGAAGATGTCATATAGGCCCTATTACCACATAAAATGATGGGTCATATTTGCTCGTGAGGTTTTGGGATTCTTTTCACAAGATATGAAATTGCAACTCCAATCTTGAGATATGTTTGGGATAAGCTCTTATATTGTAATGAGCAAATGGCAATTTTGCATAACTATAACCCATGATAAACTAGAGCTAAAAAATCAAAAAGACCAAGGAGATAGCTAGATACACCACAAGAACTACAATGTGGGGGGTTTTTGTATCTCATCAAAGGTGCATGCATATTTAAAAAGAAGAAACATATATAAAGTTCATAACGCCATAGTAATTTACCAAAGCAAGTGAATAATATGAGCATAGTAGTGAACAAAGACATGTTGTCCAAGCTAGGTGAGGAGGCGCTAGAAGATGATAATCCACAATGATGTAATAAGAACTTGGGATTATGTTTACTAAGTGTTAGGATGACGAACTTGTGGGGAAACCACACATTGCTAACATAGCTAAAACCAATGAAGGAACTCTGGGATGAGGACATATAAGAGAAATATTGCAAAAATTAGCGTAAAATATATATGTCCTATTTTGTAAGAGTGTGGACATTGTTATTTCCAAGAAAATATCATGGAAATATGATCAAAATTAAGCCAAAATTAACTGAATTTTGGGATTGGATGTGTGTATTAGGTGCATGTCAGATGATGGGCATGATCATTTTCCTTTCATTTATCACACAATAAGAATTGATTTGATCGAGATGATTTAGAGAACTAGGAGTACCAAAACCATTGAACCATGGAATTTTCCTCAAATCATGGATAAATCTACAAAGTATGGGATAAGAATGAATTATTTCCTTGAGTGTGGACATGATAAGGGTTTCGCAATAAATGATACAATATGTGTAAAGGTAACAACGGTTTTTTTAGTGTGGACAAAAAAATGTTATCATGGAGGGATTTAGGAATTAGAATATTTAAATGCACGTGAGCATGATCTTTGTTGACTTATTGAGCATATTTAAAATGATTTTTGAAACCCTATAAAAGTAGGAGGATTATTCCTTCCAAAAGGGGACGATTTGATAGAACCACTTTTTAGAGCTTCATTCCTATGTCTTGAATAGTGAGGGATTTTGTTGATGTAATTTTACCTTTCATCTTTGTCTCTATTTTATATATAAACTTGAGGTATCATATGTTCTATATGTTTTTCTCATGTTTTATATTTATCTTTGGTATTCTATATATTCAATTATTTCATCTATAATTCTAGGGTTACGTACATTACAAGTGGTATCAAAGCACCTTATTGGGCCAAGCGCACACCCAAATTGTGTGGGTGTGTGCATTTAAGTTAGAGATGCATTTCAACATCTTAAAATAACAAAAAGATCAAATATATATTGTTCAATGGGTAAAACTATGGTAAGAACACATGCAATAAATACAAGTGGAATCACCTTTTTGGAAACCCTTGTAACCCCAGTTGGTACCCATTCAAATAGTATAGCTTTATATAGCATATATATATGGAATTTCACTTTCATGTCCCTCGTTGGAATTCCCCTAGGGTACCTAAAACTAGCTTTAGATCATTCAATCAACCATCCTATTATTATAGTGGCACTGAGAACAACACTTAGGAGTATTACTCTCTAGTACCTAAGTAGTAAAGTAGTATGACGAAGGGCATGATCGAGCCTCCTTAGTTATCACCTTGAGATATTTTGATGAGTACTAATATTGGACCCCATCAATGTATCAAAGAGCTATAACACCTAACATTCCATTGTCCTTAGGAACCTAGTCTTTACTACACAAGCCCAAAATTCCTACAAAATTTGGAATATCAAGAATTTGGAAATTTCGTCACCATAGTATTAATAAGAAAGATTACTCCACATGAGTAGTACTAAGGAAAAATAAATCTAGATACTAGTTGTACCTTATAAAATACCTATCTCAAAAGACTGCTTAAGTTGGTTTTTGTTGATTTTCGAGGTACCACTTTAATAACATTTTTATGTGGACCCAACCATGCCATTGGGATAACCTACCTCATCATACTTTTTGCAAGATGTTGATCGTCATGTTCTCACTCCTTGGTAATCATTTTGGGGGAACCCACAGACACAATGATGACCTGTTCAAGCACTGTTTAGTTCAATAAGATTCTGGACAACCTAGATGACTATTACTCCATGATTTAAACACAACTTAAAGACATTATTTCCCCATAGGATCAAGAGATTTCCATAATCCAAGAATCAATGAAAACCCTACATAATTTAGTGCCCCCTCTAGTGAGTATGCAAGATCAACTTAAAGTTGATTAGCAACTCACTTCCTCCCAACTAGTAACCAATGGAATGAACCATACATATATATACCCAGTGAGGAATATTCAAAGGAGATAAATTTGCACCTCTAGCCCCTTTCGGGTCCTCACACCCACAAACTACCCTTCATTAATAATCACGAGAACCTCTTCCCTAAAGTGGATATGAACAAGTTTGATGGTTTTAACCCCCTAGTTGGGTCACCAAGATGAAACACTACTTTTCCCTTTGTGGCATTAGGAGTGACATGATGAAACTTAGAGTGAGGGTTTTGTACTTGGGATGAGAACAATGACATGTTGTACCTAGTGTTGTCATTGATGCCAAATAGGTTTGGATGCACCTACTATTGTCATTGATGTCAAATATAATTGGAATGCATGTGAATATTGAAGCCAATTTGAAAAAGTATATAGAATTGGAATGCATTTGAAGATTGAATCCAGTTTGAAGCAGTATATAGAGTAAGATTGTCATTGTTGTCAACAATAGTGTGACATCAAGAATAATGAGATAATTGCTGAAGTGTGTAGTTAAAAAAATAGGTAAATGATGTAGATGTGTACACAATCAAGTAATATGTTGAAGAGCACAACATATAGCTAGTATATTGAAATACCACAATTAGAGTAGTAAAATATGTAGATGTGTACACTGGCATGTAGATGTCAACTTACAGAAAGTTGGCAATCAAAATGAAGAAGTTGATAAAATACACTAATTGGTGATATTTGCAGTAGCTAAGTTTGTAGCATGTTGAAGTGTGCAATGTCAAAATTCACAAATAAGTGAAATGTCCAAGTTTAGAGTAACTAATTTCAAGTTGGTGAAATGTCAAAGTTTGCATCAATTAAGTCCATAGCTGGTGAAATGTCTAAGTAAGCAATGCACAAGTTTGTGGAATACTGAAATTGGAAATTGCATAAAATGACAAAGTATGATGATTGTCGAAGCTTACAATGGGGAAGCATTGAAATTTGTAGTAAAAATTGAAGTACTATTGAAACGATGAATTCATCAATGAAAGGAGATTATATCTACTAGAATCTGCTTCAAGGATAGGAACATAAATGACATTGCGTCGGCAGAAGGTAGATCAAGATGATTGCACAGATAAAAGTAGATAATGAAGCCTTGGTCAGCTCAAATTAGTTATGGGAAAAAATGTCCATGAAGAAAGAAATATGGGGTGTCACTGACATTGATAATCCCTTAGGGGTGGTACACTTAATAAAACCATGCTTAAAGGAAAAAGAATGTGATATCAAATCAATATAAATAAATGAATATTGAAGCATATATTGAATAGATTTGAAGAACAAGCCAAATCTACAACAATGTTGTGAAGAAATTGTTGAGATCCAAATATCAATTTAATGTCCAAGAGTCCACAAAGACAAGCATAATTTAATATCTAGAGAAGATCATCCTTTAAAGCTTGCATTGGCAAGAATCATCCGAAGCTACTTCAAAAGAACCAGAATATGATCCTATTGTTTCTCTAACCATTGAACTCTATGCTTAAGAACTTCAATTTCCCCTTCATTCCTCTTATTAAGTCGCGCTTAAGAATACCATTCTATGATGTCATCCCCTTACATCTGAGACACCTAATTCTCCAACTTGTTTGTTAGGTTCGTAAATTTTGTTTGTTGTGTTTTAACTGTTGTGGAAATATTAGACATAGAAGAATTATCTTGTTGTAAAGGATTAGGCATTATGATGGAATTGCTAAGAGTATATGTTATACAAAAAAATATTATATAAAAATACAACAAAAAAAGAAAGATAAATAATAATAAATAATAGGATGTAATTATATATTAAACTTAATAAAATTAAATTTAAGAGTTGTGAATTTATGAAGAATCACCTTACAAACCCAATAAGACATATATCTTCAGAAATTTAACTTGTAAATAATCATCAGACATTATTACGCCGTAAGGCGTTCAACAAGTGGGAGTCGACTCCCCGAGTTAATGTTTTTTTTTTCCCAGCCGTAGGATGCTTTTGTCCGACGATTGGGGTCATCTGGATCCTTCATTGCTTGATCTGGTCCTGATTGTTGTTCATCTCTTCATCTGCTACCTTCTGACTGAAAAAAAGCAGTATCTGTCCTTCATCTGGCATCCCTTCATCAGAGCTTGTTTCGCTGCGGAGAGGCTTCATGTATGGAGATCGCATTTCTGTCAGTTGAGATCGCATTTCTGTCAGTGGAAAAGATTGTCCATTATCTAGAGTGCATCAGAACTATTGATTGGAAGCGTGCTGTCAGTCATAACAGAATTTGAATGGCACTAGGAAGTTTCTTCCGATACAACCACATTAGATACGAAGGTAAGTGAAATGATCAGCACGATGTGGGTCGGGGTCGATTCAATCTAACACGGGTCGGTCTATATTTAGTTTCCCACTAATTTGAAACTGCATAGATAGTGGTCGATAATTTGCTACCAACACTTATATATATATATATACTACCCAGGAATAGCATAAGATATCAAACAGATGCTTCTTTCCATTTCGTAGATCTATGAAGCTTAGAAGTAATGAGTGAAAGGATAATCCTCAACTTGCTCAATGATTGATAGCAGCTGCGGCTTTAGTGACTTCAAAGTGTGTTTATGCCTCCTAAACTGCGACGCTAAAACTATGTTTTCGTATCTGGAGAAGATTACTTAAAGAAAGCTTACGATCTCGGGTCTTGAAAGGATTGACAATATTGGTCATTTAAATTTGTAGCACTCGCTCTCTTACAAGCAAGATAAATACTTATCCGATCTCTTACAGGAAAGCTAAATACTTATCGGAGCATTTATATAAATGCACCAACCTGCCAACCTGCATTGAATGCATTGAATGTGAATGACCTGCATTGAATGTGAATGTAAGGTAGACCGATAGACTATTTTTAAATCAGTTTCTCCTGCTTACTATATATTCATTATTGGATGCTTAATCCACCCGTCACTCTGCATATGCATATGCCAGTCTTCTGAGGTAATACTCTCCAGCCGATCCTAGCTATGTTGTATTTCTTCTAGTCATTCATTCATAACTAGCATAACTAGCATAACTACAATGTGATGTTGTGATGTTGTTGGTGCAAGAACAGAAAATGCGACTGTAACAACATGGGAAAACTTCAGGCAAAGTTTATTGAAGTCATTAACCTGGAAAGGTATACTAAATAATTAGAGGAAACAATGTTATCAGGTATTTTTTCATCTTCTTATAAATGTACAGCAGGATTGATTCACGTATCCTTCCCTGTTCATCGACTGCTTCTTCAGCTTAAAGTATGGATTCATAGAATCTTCAATACATTTCTGCACAGGAGTAGAAGGCTACATATCTAAACAAACATTTACACACAACACTTAACTTATAATTTTAATGCAATAACTGATAACAAACAATCCTTATATCATGGCATACCCACACCACAAATCAACAGATACAGAAATACAAGAAGCCACGCACCCAAACCAATCAACGAAACATACAAATCTATTATTAAGCAATTTAAGTACAAAAGAGGGTGTCTTGAAGTTCTGTGTGTCAAATATTCAGGATTCATTTGGAACTCCATGGTTATTAGCTATCCAAGTTATCACCGTTGTTTGAAAGATTTGCACAAGTTGCTTAGAATGCTTTATAATCGTGGTTTATTTGCTTACAATTTCAGTCATGGCTAATAGCTTAGGCATCAACATAGGTGTTTTGGATTGGCAAAGCTAAAGGCCCGAATATGTGCCTTATGAGGCATCTCCCAATATGCATACTAGTTGTTTTGGGGGGATGTCGTTGCTTATATAGTCTTATGTGAATCAAATAGTGAGTACAGCATGGCGAAAAAGAAATAAATCGAGCCCTCTTTGTCTGTTCACCGAGTGACAAATTGACTTTCTGTCTGTTCACCCTATGACAAATTGATTAACAATGGTAAAAAATGCAGGAATGTGAACAATTTCTTATCAACTACATTTTAACATGAAGTTTCTCCTCGTACACCCAAGCAAATTTACTAAATTCTGAAGTGCTGTTTTATAGAATGGTATTGAGAGGACTCCTCTGAGAAAAGGGTTAGTTATGAAACAGTTCAATTATTCACCTGTCTCAGGATTGTAGATAGCCCAGAGCTTCTTCTTGAACTCACAAGAAGCCATAAGCATCCGCACCCACACCCGTTCAGAGCTTCCATCCTTCTTATTGACTGCATATAGAATGGAGCCGACAATTCCAGGGACCAGGAGAACAGGATCCAACTCAGAGTTCACAACTCTTGATTTAGAGCCGTGCCCGAACCAGGAAAAGTAGTCAAATTCTTCACACTTCTTCCCCATATTTCTAAATTCAGACAGTGAGATGGACTAATGGGATGGTTGTCTGATACAAAACCCACAAAATTTATCCCAAAATTTATAAAAATCATTAGCACAACAGCCTGGCAGCTCTAGCTAAAATTTATCCTGAAATTTATATCAGCAGCAGCACACCAGCATGGCATATATTTCATAGCTAAGTGCTTCTCCCAGTTTTGTTCGTCAGCAGTTTTGTTAAACAAAGGAAAACTGGGCATAGATAGTATCTGCCTGAGAAGCTCTGCGTATATCCTCCTACAAACAAACATCTCCAAATGAGTATGCCCCCTATCAAAATACATCTGTGGGTATATGCCTATCATCCCGTGGAGCGATCGACGGTGGGTTTTTTCATGCCAACTGGGCGGCATGCAAGATCTGCGACATGCGTCAAAGGGCACTTAAGGTTTAGAAGGGTTTGTTATTTTTTGGTGCCGCCAGTTACATTTCAGTACTGGATTCTTGACTCTGAGGGTTTGTTATACTTTTGGTGCCACTAATTACATCTCAGTACTCAATCCTTCCACCATGAAGGTATGTTATCCCCACATTATAGCAATAAACATGGCATCTATGTAACAATCATATACAGTTTGAAATGGAAAACGATCCACTTTTACTTCACCCATGCACTTACCTCAGATGGGAAATCCCACTTCTCATTAAACTAAATTAATAAAATAATTATCTTCTTTGCATCGGTTCTGTCCAAACAATAGTGTAAATCACACTAAAATCAGAGTTTTTCCTCTGCTCTTTAAATAGTAGATTAAAGGAAAAAAAGAATTAACCAAGATCATACATGAGTTTATCTTACACAGACATTAAAAAAACAATAAAAATAATAGAAATAACATAAAAATTGAATCTATAAACTACAATATATATAGTTACAAATGATATCACTCGTAGACGAGACGGGTGGTAGGATAGTTCACCTAACCAAACAGTAATAAGTTAAATATGAACGTCGTGTTGCAAAAGTGGAAATGTTTGCAAATAATGCTCTCCTGGTCTGATTTGCTCATCTTGTACAGTCCATTTTCTGTAGGCAACTGCATTCTCGTTCTCCACATGCATTTCCAGCATTTTGTGCAATTGGTTTTAGTCCCACGTCTTTGGCTTATATCATTATCATTGAAACGTCTTTGGCTTATATCATTATCATTGACAACAAACTGAATTCTTATATGGGTTAGCAAGCCAACGCCCACCCTATCAAAACGCTTCAAAGGTTTCAATTCTGACTCAAAGCTCAAACAGTTCATCCCCTTCCTACGCAGCATTAGTGGAAAGGCTTACACTCTTGCTTAATTGACTCATGAAATTTTTTAAATTTTGATGTATTTTTTCTCATAATTTACATTTTCTACTTTTAAATATCAGCTTTTGTATATACTGTGACAGTGGAAATATATTCAATAACAATAATATGTTTTAATATGAGTGGCCTCTAATAGGGTGGTTTCGCTATTTCCAACACATGTTGGCATCTTATCACTCCACATTAACCTTAGTATTTAACATTTTGCCATGGACTATGGTATTCTAAGCCATTAGTCCCTTGTCTCTACCATTGTTCTTCCATGGCTAGGGCCCTTATTCCATGAGTATCATCTTTATATGCCTTTGTCATCCTTTACTGCTCATACCGCCACTGTTTCAGGTCCGGGGGTGTCCTCTTAGCTATTTTTCACGCCAAATAGAGCTTCTTCGGAACCTATTTTTACAAGCTATCCCTTTGTAGGACTCCCCGTCCTTATAGAGTTTCTTTAGGCCCAGGTCTGACTCTTTCAAAACAGACTTGACTGCCGAGTTATCTTGTCCGTTCAAGCTCGTTAAGAATATGTGAACGGGCATCCGCATTGGTGGTAGGTTATCTCTTTCTCGGACCATGCAGAATAATATGAGAAAGGATCACTCTCTTTTCTTTTTGAATTGAGAAGAGTATTCTCAGGTATAGGTTTATCACTTTTCCGGACCCGAGGGACTAAATTTACGGAAAAGGAACACCCGGTTTGAGCTTAGTTTTCTCTTTTTCGTGCTCTGGACCCAATCATGAAAAATATTCCGAGTGTACTTTGTGTCTTTGTCATGCTAGTTAAACACTAAAGAACAAAGAAACGATTTTATTGTTGTAAGCCCCATTTCTCGTAACCAAATGGATCTTTCCAAGTGATCTTGCTTTCCTTCACACTCGTAAAACTCAAGCTATTTATGTTGTTCTGGAAGGAGCGTTGGGTAGGTGGTAATTTAACCTTTTTCGGACCTCCCTGACTATGTATGAAAAAGGTTCACCTTTTCTTCTTCGGAAGTTAAGAGAGTTCTTCTGTGGTTTGTTTTATACTTTTTCGGCCTCAGGAGACTAAATTGGACGAAAAAGGACCCCCCTGGAGTCTTCTTTGGCATTTTCAGACTCTCTAAATGTGAAAATACCGGCTGAGCATGTACTAGTTCGGGCTCATTAAATACACGAATCAGTGTATCAAGCATTATTTTCCCATCTCTTCAAGATTGTTAAAAAATGAAGAGGGAACCGAGTTTACTTTCCTGGACTCGTTAAAATTTAACAGGGAAGCTAAGGAAGAAGTTTTCTCTTGTTTTTAGTAATGGCAGCATGTCGTCCTTGAACATAGCACTCTTTGCTTTCCAATATCCATTTCAGTATACACTTGTGTTCAGCTATCACTTTGAGTTTCTTACTCCTCCTCTTGTCCATTATACCTGGGGAATCTGATCATGTCTCCTACATGACAGATAAGTCTAGTTGTTCTATCTACCCATTGTATGCTGCCTTGGGTCATCCCTGTGTTGTGCTCACTGTTCAAGGACTATACCCAATGTCTGATATATCACCTGATCCCATCATGGTTATATCTGTATCTATTTGTGTCTCCCTTCTTTTGCCAATTCCTAGTCACTCTTGTGATCCGTTGGAGGATCTATTGCCTTCCCTATCACAACATGGTTCTGTTTTCAATACTTCCTGATGGCGAAGACCTAGAGTTTTGACTATCGTACCTTAGGATTCACTTTAATCATTGGTGAATTCCTTTGCTTCAGTTGTCAATTATCACCTATTGGTTGACAAACTGTTGAATCCTTTCCATGTTCGACTTCAGCTTACCCTTATTCACATAGCTTGGATTGTACTGGTTCTTTGGGATCCTTTATGAAGACCTTAGTTCACACTTATGGACTAAGTTGCGCAAGATTATGTTCTATCAATCTACACAGCTTCCAGATCTTTGAAGACTCATCATTATTGTATATTGTGGCTTCGATCCACCTTTGTAATATACGTGGTTTATACCCGTATCATATGATGTACTCAAATATTGTAAAGGAGCTAGTGTTCTAGTAAATTGAACATAGCATCCTCAGATGTAACTTTGTATATGAAATTATTATGTATTTGTTTCAGGTACTTCCTCTGCTCCATTGGATTTCTGAGTTCTTCAACGCTAACTATTATAATGTATTTTGGCCATCGCTTCCCTCTGACCTCACACATTAGGGGGAATCTGTTATACACCTACGTGGCACCTCTCCATCCCAGTGCTGACATCCGTCATGTTGGCACACAAAAGGACACCTATGGATAGAGGTTTGCCCAAAACACTATATCTTGGTTTATCATGAAATACATTCCCTCACTATTCACCTAGTTACTTTGTCATTTAACCATGTTGAGATGTATTCGCGACTTTCATATTATACAACTCGCACATCATTCGCGAGTCTCGGTTGTTACAAGTCACGCATCCTTGTATTCACGGGTTTCTCTTATACTAAGCTGCGAATCACTCGCAGGTTGCTCTACTGCATACCCGCATATATGTCTCAAACATTAAAACATAAAAACTCTCGTTGATTGGAGATTAGTTAAGTCATTTAACTTAATTTACTCAACTGCCACAACTTCCCCAACCTTCGAGAACTGCCTTATTTCACCCATATAAATACAGGCCTTAGGGAGGGTGTGGTTTACTTACACTTGGAGAGCAAAGTTATAATGGTGGAGTTTATACAGAAGTCTTTGGAGCAGTTGAACTCAGAATCCTTTGGTTGTAGAGGAGTCATTGTTTCAGACGCTGGGTTGTAACCTTAACTCTTTCCATTATTGATAATAAAGAGATTACTTCTTCCATATGTGTTTCATGTCTTGTGATTAGATGAATGTTTATATTTCAGTATGATATATGTTTTATCTAACCTGTTTATATGTACATGAATCATCTTGTATCTGGAAGAATGTGTCTTAACAGGTGAAAGAGGAGCAATCCTAAATATTCTGGTAGTGGAATAGAGAGGAAGAGAATAGCAAGGATCGAATGTCGTTTAACAAGTAAGTCCTTCTAACCCTCCTATTTCCTATTTTGTACTTTAAGAGTCAATTCTCTGCAAGTATTTGAGTATGTTGGTAACCTCGACCTTCGGTTATTAGGTGTATTATTCTGTACAACACTATTCTTTGTCATTCTCCTCCATTGATTTCAGGCCTTCGGGCTGCTCTGCAACTGTGTCCATGGCCACCATGCTTAACCTACTATGAGCTTAATGAGCTTCCGTCCTGGTTTACAATATTCAGTTGCCATATTTGTGCTTGAACCCTTGCTTACACTATGAGTTTATCCTGGCAAGAGTTGTGAGGGTCATGACTTACATCTTACGTCCTGGTCTATGTGTAGTTTTTGGTTCATTCCTCCATGGCCTACCTATTGGGATCGTTTAAAGGGGTTACATGCTTCTGTTACAGTTTGGTTTTCGTTAAAGGGTTTTTGAGAGTGTGGTTCTCATGCTTCGCATTTTTTGTGACAGTTCAAGCTTCACCATCTGCTTCTTTCTTAGTCGTTGCCCCACTTTCTTCTTGCTACTACTAGCAATGGTTTTTGCATGCGTATGAACATCTCTGTCACAGGAGAGGTGAAGGGTTGGCTCCTTGTCTCACTAGTGGCGATGCTCCTATTTCCCGGTGGCTACATTACCTTCGCTTCCTGGTATTAAAAATTGCTTTTAAACATTTTATTAAAATTTACTCTTAAATTAGTTAGATTATGAGCATATTTTAACGTTGTGGGTTCGTATCCTGGCAGGTAACGAATTAAAACTCTTTTTGCAGCTAGTACAAATGAGTATGGTCGGCTTCCTGGTTACGGTAAGCCCTGGTCAACCGATGGAAATTCACTCTTGTCAGTTCTTTATAGAACAGTTTTTTCAGTTGGAATTCGTGGCCTGCAACTGACTCTTCATGGGTTACTATTTCTCGGTTTGTTTGTTTAGATTTTGCTAACCATTGATGTTAGAAGGGTTCTCCAGCTTATGCCGTGACTTGTAAATTTTGTTTTACTCATTTTCTTTTGTGTATAGTTATGTAAAAGAACTCGCGGCCTGTCAAGCCATTCTCTGTTAAAACTTTAAGAAAAGAGATTAGCTCTCTTGAGCTTGAACTCAGTTATTTTTAATCTCTTACTGATTTTGTACACTAGGGTTCTTACCCTTATTCGATGGTGAAAAGAAATATTTACTTGTTAAATTTATCTTGAATTAAATTGCATTACTAAACCCTATTCTGTTATTTCTTTCTATTATAGTAATTTGTTTATAAGCTCGGATATTCGAGCAAGGGTTAATCCTGTTAGTGACCTGTGTATAAAATAATTTCTTTAAATTATTCTGTAGGTTTAGTTCAATAATAAATATTAAGTTAATTGTTTGTTACAGGTATATAGTTATTATAATTCCAATGTTATATTTCTCTGTCCTTACAAGACTGTAATAATATTTTATAGTTTAGAGGTTCAAAATACTAGATAAATCTAAATCCTTGGATTATTTCTTATCTGATTACAATGTTATTACTATGGATTACAATGTTATTACTATAAATTATAATGTTAATACTATGAGGGTTTCGACCCTGTACTTTCTTTTATAATTAATCTTTGTTTAGTTTATTTAAATGAATTAGTTCACTTATAAATAATATTGATTAAATATTATTTACCATTGCATTCAGTCCATTTTATTTTAATAAGTACATAGATAGGTTTTGTTATTATTTCCTTATTACAATATTATAATTGTTGTAGTTAATTTCTTTATAAAAAGAGCTATACTAGAATTACCCTACTTGCAAAGTGAACATTTGTAGATATAGTTAACAGTATGAACAATAAAAGAAACTATGTAAGATAACTTGGTTCTTTCTTCACAGAAATAAATGAGTGTTTTCCTAAGTTAATTCTTTACCTATGTTACAGGTTAGAAGTTTCATTTTACAAAATACAGTTTTGAATAAGAAAATAACCTATTTACAGTAATCAACTTGTTAAAAGAAATAAACCTATTGTTTGTAAATTATTATAAATACTTCTTTGTTAGCATTCTTAATACAATAGTCTGGTTTTTAAACAATAACTTAATTAGACAGATTAGTATTCTTTCCTGAAAACATCTATATACAAAAATAAATTACTCCATTGTTCTGAAATACAAAATAACTCTATTAAATCCAGATTTCTATCATATCTTCATCTATTTTAAACACGCTACCTGTGCTAGAGTATGGTCTGGTTCGTTCCAGATGGGGGAAAACACAGGTAGGATTATCTCATCCAATTACAAATTCAACATTCAAATAACTAAAAGATTATAAACTCTAACAGTTCACAACAAAACATGTAAATCATTCATTATTCATTCATTCTCAGATATAAAATTTTAACACTGCAAATAAAATACTGTAGAACCTGTTTTTAAAGCTGGATGACAATAGCGTTGGGAGGCCATTCCTCCCTACCAACTCCTAGAGAGAAGTCAAACAGCGTCTTCTCAAGACCCCCGAGCCTATTCCTAGTCTCCTTGGATGAGAACTGGTGGAGCATGCAACAAGATACTAGTCCAATGACTCAGTACTAACTCTGCACTCAACAGTAAGATCTTTCAGCTGAAAAGTTGTACTAGATCATTTCTGTAGTTTTATCCCTCAAACACCTTCAACAAATTCCCTTCCCAATGAAATCCTTTGAAGTACATTCACCTGAATTATTCTCTTCTTGCAATGAGCTGCCTCAGCTCTCTTCAATGGGCATTTTTATTAAGATTGCCTAGGTCTTTTTGGGTTAGTTGTCATTAATTGAGCCACCTGCTCTGATCCCACTTTCTTGGGGGATCATGACCCCAAATGTAGGGAGGTTTCCACCTACAACATTGGAAGTGTTTGAGGATGCTGCCACTTGTCTATTTTCTCTCCACCCAGTCTCCTCCACCAACTTGACCAGTAAACACTCTTTTAACAACTCTCCCAAGCAGTTGTCTCCACTTTTTATTTATTTATAATTAAAACATTCATAAGTAAATTCAACATCCTTAACTCTGCTGAGTCATCAATTACAACTTAGCATAAAATTTAACATATTGTCTTGAAATAAAATCAAATATGATAATATTATTTTTTGCAAAATTGGGGCATGTGACAGAATCGATCCGGTACTCTCATTGTGGATCTCTGATATCTCATCGAGAGGTCATCAATGGAAGCATCTGGGATATCTAAGGTCAACCTTTCCAGGTTTCCCTATAGCTCCCTAGTGATATCATCACCCTATGGTACAAAGCGGGCTCTAGCTCACCTATCCAATGGAGAAGCTCCTCTAGCTCGCGCTGCTCCAACATCTGCATGAGAATATAAAGGTCTCATCACTTAACATAAAAAATATAAAACAAAAAGAAACATAAAAACATTTCATCCATTTTAGGGTTTCTTGCTTCTTATCGATGTCGCCCCACTGTCCGCCAGGTGGGAGTGGTAGGTCAGGATCTCTGGTGAAGTCCGTACCTATGTAAGCATAATCCTCAACCATGAGGATCTGACCTCAGAGCCATCTAAAGAATGGATCACCAAACTTCACCCTTCTCCTAACTACTCCTGTACGAGCCATGATCTCGACCCACCTTAGAATACAGGGGTCCCGCACTCTCAGAATTTGGAAGACAACATGAGGTCTCATTTGTGGAACCCGCTCGAAGAAGAAGCAGGCTAAAATGGAGCCAAAGCCAAACTTCTTTAGCTCTCTTTGCCGACACTTAGTCAACTAATCTTTGAATATTGGAAGCATGGCTTCCGCCCAGTTGAATACCATGGGTGCCATGGCCTCTATGGTATACAACATGTGTGCCCTAAAATATTGGTGCACACCGTGAATCCTGGCCACCCTCTGCATAGTAAATAGGATGTTCCATAGGGGCCCATCTGTCACTACTCTGATGGGTATTTTCTTCCCTGATGACCTCATCCCTAGAACACAGTGACAATCTATAAGCTCTCGAGTGGTAATATCCCCTCCACGAGAACATGTCAGTAATATGGGGGCACCCCATCTCAAGAGACCAGTCAAGAAGTAGATGTCCTCTACTTCCATTGTAAAAATATGGACCCCCACCTCAAAGTACTATTGCTCTGGATTCCACATCCGCAGTATGTGTTCCAGTAACCACTCATGTGACACCATGCTTGGGGTCCGGAAGAACTTCAGGAGCCCATAGTCCCGTAATGTGGCTATACAACCCACATTTCTCTCAACAAAATCATCATCATTGTCATGTGTTCTTTATTTCCATATCACCATGTTTTGAGAAACCAAGACCTATCATAAACAATCATAGCATGCATTAGAATCATCCCTAATCATTAAAAATCAAAAGAATGACTTATTTTTTCTCATGCTATTAGTTTAAAATCTCCACGGTCGGCACCGCCTGTGCACCGTTGGAGACAGGCAGTGGCACCGCCTGTCAACTATGTTATAAGCGCGGTTCGTGGGTGGTACCGCATATCCCACAAGGGGTAGGCGCAGTGCTTGCTTTTAAGGTTTTAGGGCTTGCCATATGAGCCCAAAACCCCACCAAAACTAAAAATAAACACTATGAAATGAAAGAATAGGGTTTTAGCTATTACCTGTAATTGACGGTGCTCAAAACGGATGGTGGGAACTCTCGGTATCAGCTATTGAATATCTGGCTAAGAAAGTGCTCCAAATGCTCTTCGCTATGGGTAAATAGTGAAATGATTTGATTTTTTACTATTTACATAACTTATATAGGCATTTTTGGGTCTGGCATACTATAGTTTTGATATAAAATCATATTTTAGTCAAAGTTTATCTGTTGTAATTCCTTAATGCTAGTTATAAATGCATTTAACACTTGTATCTGAGTCGATTGCAAGATAAGAGAACCATAGAAAAATATTTGAAAGTTTGTTTACGGAGTTTTCACACTTTCATAAAATGGAAAAGGTTGATGAGCATTTATTACGACACTTTGGTCATGCTCTTTAAACCCAGTATCAAAGGTCTGAGTCCATTTTAGTTTCTATCCAGGCTCGTAAAAAGTTGTCATTGTGTAAAGAATCATCATAGAGTCTTCTTTTCACCTCCTTTTCAGGCTCCTTAAACATTAAAAAATCGTCGATTCCATTTCCGATTCTTTCCAGGCTCGTAAAAAGTGACATCATGTAAAGAAACCTCATGGAGTTTTCTTTAAACTATTTTCAGGCTCCCTAAATACAAAAATATTGTCGAGTGATCTTGTCTTCTTCACACTCGTTAAAGTATTTGAAGAGTCGTCCATCCGACGGTAAGTTATCTCTTTTTTAGTTCGGATAGGACTATTTACAAAAAAGGAACACTCCATCCAATCATGACTAGAAGAGTTCCCTAAGGCATGATTTTAAACTTTTTCAGTCCTTAGGGACTAAATCATATGAAAAAGGACCCCTCTGGAGTCTTCTTCTGTAATCATTCAGACTCTCTAAACATGAACGATACCGAGTTTTCTTTCAGTGGACTCATTAAATTAAACATTGAGAGACCCATTCTGGGAATCAACCCCTCCTCTCTCAGGTTCAGAAAACATATGAGTCTGGATTTGTCTTTCGACAAGCTATATCGAGTGTTTGTTACCCTCTTTGAACTCATAAAACTGAAAAGAGTCACTCATTGACCATGATGGGGGAAATGGGAAAGGAATCATTTTGCAAATAATGGCAGTTTTTTGTCGTTACCTTTGAACATGGCACTTGTCTGCACATCATGTCAGTCAATTGGGTATTCATCTGATCTCCATGACGATCCACTTTCATGAGTCATGTCACTCCTTTGAGTCTCCCAAAAGAATGCATTGTCCACTGTCGCACTGTGTGTTTGTCCCATTCAGTCATGCTGCCAAGTCTTGTTGTTGTGCTGCTTGATGTTCAAAGAGGATTTGAAGAAGTTTTACCTCTGCAGTCCACATAGCCTGTGTGCCAGTATTTTTGAGTTAGTATTATAGTTACTACATTCACATCATTCCAGAACTATTTTTCAAGTTTCATGTCATCGATGTGGGACTCATCATGGCCCGCCTTCAATGAGACTTTTTCCCGTCGACATCATCTCATCATCCAGGAAATAGTCTTAGAAACAATATTTGGTACCTTGAGATCTATATGCTTTAATGACAGGTTCTCTCACTCTCGACATAGGTTCAGATCATTGACCTTTGATTGATAGAATTGACTGGGTGTTCGACATCAGGACATCTATTCGCACTCAGTAGATTGTACTAGGGTACCTTGGGAATCATTGACATCAATGGTGATCTCCCTCTCACTTGTTAACGATTCACATCATTGGCCGGTAGTGAAGTGGTTTCTACCATGTTCGACTTCATATCATTGTAATCACATGGATATAATCGTACTTTGTGGAAGATGAGATGAAGACCCTGGGTGTTTGTTTAAAGCGCTCGTTGCTTTTCCCCAGGTTGCGATGGAGTTTTGTATATCTAGCATGGATCCACATTTGTATGGTCATGGCTATGCTCAAATTTGCATCTGTATGACATAGATCTACATTGTATGTCTGGTAGCTATGTCCAAGTTTGAGTCCTCTATCACATGGATCTACACTGTATTCTAGTAGCCATGCTTGTTTATCCCTCTCATTGATCTTCCTTGTATTTGTCTGCAGCCATGAGTTAGTTACTTGTGTCTATGAGTCAACATCCTGATGTACTATAGATTCCTAGTGAAGACTTGACAGCATACTCCGATCAAGCTGACATTTTCACCTCGTAGTGACGACTTGTTCTCTCAAAGCTCTCATTTATTGTATCCCTCTAATACTCATGATTCGGGGGACATCCTGTTATACCAAAATCCTATCACCATCATGTGATAAGACTCTTAACATACCTACTTTCCCTGAATCCCAGCACATGGAGTGGAAACTCATACCATTTTGTCAATATTTCACAAAAATGCTCAGCACCGTGCCTTCCTCTTTTTCCAAGAGCGATACCTTGCTCGCACTGCCTATCCCTTGTTATCCACAAGCAGTGCCACCGCTTATGGCCATTAGTCCATAAGCGTTTCTTACCTGAACTGCTCTGTCATTGAAGGAGAAAGGCAGTACCCTGGGTAAAATGGGAAAAAAGAGAAGCTTCTTGAGCCTTCTAGATCATGAGCCTCCTGTCCTCCCTTATCCCTATCATTGTGGGTTATTTGAGCTTGATATCCCTCATCCTAGGATCTTAGAGGCCACCTCATCCACAAATATCTCAACCATCCCTGTCCATTGAGCCTTATAAATATAAGCTCATGTCCATGGTTGAGAGGAGGACTCTAAAGGTATTGTTATGCTGTTGGATTGATTACTTGGCCCAAGCCATTGGAGAGCATAGAGAGCAAAAGTTGGATCTTATGGGGATGAGAGTGTTTAGTTTCATGGAGATGCATGTCAACACTAAGGCTTAACTGGCTGTAAACTTCTCCATTTTATCTTAATGCAAAGTTGATTTCTGTCCAACATTACTGTTGTTGTTTGATATCTCATGTATGTTGTTAGATTCCTTAGTCACTAACATGGATCAGTAGATTATATTCTGGAAAATTTGATGTGTTTGCGTGTTTAATCTGATTGTAGGCACACAGGGTTACTATTGAAGCATCACATTCAGGTATCTATGGCGTCCAAGGAGGGTCTTCAACCTTTTTCATTCATTTGTTCTGGATCTGAACCATTCAGACCAATGGAACACTTTATTGTCTGTAGAAGGTGAAATATTCCAGCTAACAGCCTGTCCTCAATGGGATACAAGCGGTGCTGGCCATGGAGAAATAAAAATGGTTACACAAGAAAAAGTAGCTCATTTTAATTGATTTGGATGCTTAAGAATGATTCTAACAAGTCTTGTGATTGTTTTTGGCAGGTTCTTATTGATAAAAAATGGTCATATGGAAAGAGAGAAAGCATGATAATGACGACGCCTTCACCAAATGAAATGCGTGTTGCATAGCCGCATTGAGAGAATGTGGACTCTTAAAGTTCTTCTGCACACCCAGTATGGTATCGCGTGAGCGATTACTAGAGCACATACTCCAGATGTGGAATCCATAGCAACAATATTTTGAGGTTGGTGCTCACATTTTGACAGTTGAGGTAGAGGACATCTACTTCTTGACTGACCTTTCGAGACGGGGTGCTCCCATATCGTTGACTGGTTCCCACGGGGGGGACATTACTACTCAGGAGTTGATAGATCATCACTTCATTCCTGGGACAAGGACATCGAGGAAGAAAATCCCCATAAAAGAAGTGATGGATGGACCTCTATAGATTGTGTTATTTACCATGCAGAGAGTGGCAGGAAGCGAAGGAGTGCACTAGGCATCTAGATCACATATTCTCTATGCCATATAGGCCATGACACCTATAGTATTTAATTGGGTGGAATCCCTACTTTCGATCTTCAAGGATCAGCTGACCAAGTGTTGGCAGGGGGAACTGAAGCAATTTGGTTTCGGTTCCATTCTAGCTTGCTTCTTCTTTGAGCGGGTTCCACAGATGAGATTCTAGGTGGTATTTACAGAGCTAAGAGCATGGGACCCTCACATGCAAAGGTGGGTCTGGATTATTGCCCCTACTGGAGCGGGCAGCGGGAAGGTAAAGTTCGGTGACCCATTCTTTTGATGGTTGAGAGATCAGCTCGTCATGGTGGAGGATTATGCATATGCAGGCACTGACTTCAGCAGTGGCCCTGACCTACTGCTCCCACTTAGTGGAAAATTGGGTGACATCGGTAAGAAGCAAAAGACCCTAAAATGGAAATAATGTTTTTATGTTTTTGATGTTTTATATTTTTTATGTTAATTAACGAGACTTGAATTTTTTCATGCAGATGTCGTAGCAACATGACCTAGGGGAGCCTCCCCATTGGATAGACAAGCCGAAGCCTGTTTCATACCACAGGGTGACAATGCGACTGAGGAGTTAGAGGAAAACCTGGAGAGGTTGACCTTAGACATCCCCGATGCTTCCATTGATGACCTCCCTCTGAGGTATTGGAGGCCTACAGTAGGAGTACCAGGTCGTTTTAGCAGACTACTATGTAGAGTAGCCCGGGAAGTGATGTGTTACCACGAGCATCATTAGATGATGTGTGCATGATGTATCCACTAAAAGCTGATAGCTTCAGGATTTTGTATGGTGATTTTTACCTGAAATCCNACATGTTTATATATATATATATATATATATATATATATATATATATATATATACACAGACTTTTACCTGGTGTTTATGCGTCTCAAATGGTGAATGTATTTTATATGAGTTTTATGTGTCTTTAATAGTTTATTTACAATGAACCAAGTTTTATTTTCATGTCATGAATGGGAAATATGCCAGTCTAGGATGTAATTATCCAATGAGTCAGCAACTACATTATTTTCCCTAGGGATATGCCTATAAGTGATAGTTTCAAATGACCTTTATAACAAGCGTACCCTCCAAAAAATATAGAGAAGCACAGGATTCCTAATTGTATAAACATGGTTTAGAAGACAAACCACGAGTTGTGAGTCCATCAAGACTACCAAGTTGCGAACATCTTGGGAGGCCCCTTCAGTCAGAATACCTATGACTGATCGATACTCAAAGATATTGTTAGTAGTGGGACCAATACAAACCGCTCCTGAACTAACCAAATTGTAAGCTGGGGAATAGAGAACTCAAGCAGCTAAGGAAAGATTCAAGGTGTGGTGGCAAGCACCATTAGCAAAGCCATAGAAAGCCATCTACTATGCATGACCAAAACATGGTATAAACAGATACAAACACTAAACTTAAAACCATATTGAAAATACTTAAGCACACTGAAAGTCAAGAAATATACATATATACAAGATACTATCCAAGAGAGATCTAGGCATAGTGCCTCTTTAGGTACAACCCATTGCGAGGTTTCCCTAAAGGGATTCCATCGTAGTCTACGAGCTCGTACACCCCTTTCTCTAAAACTTTAGAAATAACGAAAGGACCGTACCACATGGATTCGAACTTTCATTTCCCTAGTTTGTCATATCTTTGATCGTAATTCAAAACTAGGTCACCCTCATTAAAGGCACGAGGTTAGATAGATTTAACATACTGCGCCTTGACGTGTTTCTTGTGTGCCTCATTAGCCAAAGCAGCAGCTCTCCTAGTTTCGTCAAGGTTGTTCAAGTATAAAAATCTCTCTATAAAAATCTCTCTTCCTCTGCAAAAGTGTCTGGGAGAAGTTTGACGACAAGTTTCAAGGATGGAATCTGACATTGAATTGGCAAGACAGCTTCAAGTCCATAGACAAGCTAGAAAGGTGTGAAACCAGTAGTTCATTTTCACCGAATTCCTATAAGCCCAAAGAGTGGAGAAAAGGATATGGTGCCAGTTGGATTTAAAGTCTCCAACCATTCGACGAAGCATCATTTTCAAAACTTTGTTAATGGCCTCTACCTAACCATTAGCTTGTGAATAATAGGGCATAGATTTTTCATGACGAAAACCTAGCTTGGCACTTAGTTCCTCCATCATTTGATTACGGAAATGTGATCCGTGATTAGTAACTATGGACTACGGGACTCCGAATCTAGCTAGCACATGATTGAACAAGAAGAGAGTGGAAGTCTTACCATATTCCGCATATGTAGGCATGGGCTCCGCCCATTTTTTCGAAATAATCAATGGCTACGATGATGTAACCATGCCCCCCGACTGAGGTAGGCTTAAAATGCATGAAGTCAATCCCCCATTTGGCGAATGGGCCAACGACAATGACGGGGTGTAGCAGATCAGGATGGGTGTGCTTTTTCAAATAAAAGTGTTGACAAGGTGGGCATTTCTTGATAGCCTCATAACAATCTTTAAAGACTGAAGCCCAGAAATAGCCAACGCGAAGGATTTTCTGGGCTGTAGCCATCCCAGATAAATGGCCTCCACATGCTCCAAGTGGCAATCATTCAACACTTGTTCAACTTTCTCATGGGTGAGGCATCGCCAGAGAACAAAATCAATCCCACATCTATACAAAGTGTCATTCAAGATGAGGTAGTATTTTGCATGGTGACAGATATGATAGCGATCGTCAAGGGATAGATTTGGCTGAAATCCTTGTGTTTGGAGATAAATGAGCAAATATCCATACCATGGGTCAGTAGTGCTAATCAGGAATAGGAATTCATTTAGAAATGAATCACTAGGCTTAGATTCCATCGAAGCACAGGGAAGATCACACATGAGTTCAGCAAAGACCAAGTATTTCATTGATGTGGCTTTGGCAAATTCCATATCAAACTCTTGTAGTATCACTATCCATCGGGATTACTTGCCCCTGAGCACCTGACGAGTCAGGATGTAATACATAGGGTTCTGGTCTGCCAATACAGTGGTTGTGCGGAGCAAAATGTAGTGATGAAATTTTTGAACAACAATGACCGTGGCCAATGCTAATTTCTCCACACGTGAATATCGGGTTTCAAAATCCATAAGATTCTTACTAGCATAGTAAATCACGTGCTCCTGATCGTCGGGATTTTCCTGCACCAAAACCATAGCGATGGTAGTAGTGGAGGAAGCAATATATAATAGAAAATCCTTTGAATAATTTGGGGGGTGTATCACGGGTGAATGAGTCAGAGCATGTTTGAGATTATCAAAAGCTCATTGGGCTTGGTCATCCCAATAGAATGAAGTGTCCTTCTTAAGGAGACGCATATAACCGTGTGTTTTCTCTGCAAAATTGCATACGAAATGACGGAGGAAGTTTGCCTTCCCTTGCAAACTTTGGAGTTTTAAAAGGTTGGTTGGGGCTTGTAGAGCTAAAATGGTGTAAATTTTCAATGGATCTATCTAGATGACATCCTTAGATACCACAAAACCTAACAGGCATCCCATCTCAATGCAAAAAACACATTTATGAGGATTGAGCTATATATTATAATGACAGCATCTCAGGAAAATGTCTCTAAGATGACCAGGTTGGTATTCCCATTGCTGTGAATGAGGAGGGAGGTCGTCAAGGTACAGTTCAACAATATATTTTATATCATGAAACGTATAGGACATAGCACGCTGGAAACTGGCTCCAACATTTTTTAAGCCAAATGGTAACTTCCTATATGCAAAGGTTCCCCATGGGAAAATGAATGTCGTCTTGTGTTGATCAATGGGTAAAATCTCAATCTGATTATAACCAGAAAATCCATCCATGAATGAGAAGATGACACTTACGGCACAGTTGTTAATAATATAGTCGATATGTGGAGTAGGAAAGTTATATTTGGGACAAGATTTATTCAAATCTCTAAAATAGATACAAACTCTAATGGTGTCCTACTTTTTATTAACAAGGACAACGTTTGATACCCATTTCGTCAGGGGTATGGGATAAATAAACCCAGCTTTGAGAAGTTTCTCTATTTCAACTTTAATAGCTGCGACCTTCTGTGGATGGACTTACCTTAGTTTTTTCTTGACATGTTTAGCAGTGGGATAGGTTTTTATTTCATGGACCACAATGGATGGGTCTATCCCCGACATTTATTCATAAGACTAGGAAAAAATATCACGGAATTCTTTGAAAAGTGCCTTGTGCACTTCAGATTCTTTTGTCGAGCAATTCTGCCCAACATGAACATGCTCAATGGTACCAGGATTGGCTGATATGTCAATTGAATTTGTTTGAGTAATGTTGCATAAGTTTCCTTTAGAATCTATGTCTTGCAACAATAAAGGACTTTGAGGTGTGTAGACAATATCAGTGGAAAATAGGGATGCAAAGTCATGGTCTACCGAACTGGTGTTGGGGAGGAACGAGGATCTATGATGGTGATCCTCCCAGATAGGCTCATTCATATTCATGATTTCCATAATGGAATCGTTCAAAGGAAAATTCTTAGAGAGATTATCCAGAATAGGAAGAGATGGTTCTAACCACTAGGGCATGTGGTAAGGGTCCAAATCCACTAGATGAAGTTCATTAGTGTGGTCATCGGAAAGGTTTTGAATGATGTTGTACATTTCTTCATGCAGACTCAACAAGGTGGACTCAACAATTTATTTGCCCTTTAGATCATAATCAAAGGATGCAATCATATTTACTGTCACTATGTCTGTGTTAGGAGGAGTGGACAGAAAAATCCCCATAAGGGACGAATCCTTCAACATGCCTACCCCAATCAACTGGTAAGGAGGAGGGGATTCGCCTAACATAGTGATGTTATTATCCATAGAGGTAGTAACATCCGGTGTACAGAAATCGATCTGGTCAATGGTGACAATTCTCCCTAGATGTGGAAATTGGACAGTGTGAAATACTGTCGAAGCGATAGCAGTCATGGCGTAAAACCAATTTCTTCCTAGAAGGAGGTTGTAATATAACGGGGTGTCTAGTACTTCTACTTGAATAGAAATAGTTTTTCCTCCAAGCTCAACTGCAAGGGATGATATGAGACCATGGGGCTGGAAACCTCATCCATCAAAGGCTTTCAGAGTCGTAGGTGATGTTACAAGCTTGGGAGAGCCGATAGATTTCCAACAAGACAGGGACAAAACCGAAGTTGAAGCTCCTTCATCTAAGACAATTCTAAATACCTTCTTTTCGACTACTTTCGTGATGATTTGGAAAGCGATTTTGTGAGGTAGTCTAGAATTATATTTCTCAACATTGAAATGAATCAAATTAGTATTGTATAGGTCTAAATCTCCTAACATAGTTAACAAGTTTTTGTGTTGTGTAGGACAAATTTGGAGTACTTCCAAGGTAGACATTGCACATGGTGCCTGAGCGAGATCTTCAACTACATTATAAAATTGAGAAGCTTGGGCATTAGGGTTAAAAACATCCTTCCTAAGTGTTCTCTTGGGTGGATGCAAAACCATGTCGAGAGTAGGCTTCTCGATGGTTAGGGAGACAGTAGACGAGGATTTGGGCGAACCAGTAGAGGGAGCTTTTCCTGAAGAATAATTGTCTTCTTTCTTGTTTGCGGGTTTGTCGTAACTCTAAATTCGAGTTTGCAAACTAATAGTATCCAAGGACATCATGCAAATTTCCTTTGAAGAACTAGAGTTTTCCTGATTAGACATGTGGTCTATCAGTTGTTGTTGAGAGGGAAAAGGATTTGTGAGAACTGTGAGATTTGTTTTCAAAAATTGGGTGATTTCGTTCCGACGAGGACACTCTTTTGTGAAATGGTCACCTCTACATAGTGGACATGGATATTTTTCTTTTCGAGGGTGCGGGATTTGTTTTCAAAAATTGGGTGATTTTGTCCCGACGAGGACACTCTTTTGTGAAATGGTCACCTTTGCATAGCAGACATGGATATTTTTCTTTTCTTTTCCCTTTATCGTTATCGTTGGTGGTTGGTTTTGGATTCTCCTGTTGGTTTCTAGGTTTTTTTTTAGCTTTACCTTTCTTTTTATTGTTGTCAAGTGTTTGAATACTCTGAATATAATTGACCTCGATGAAAACCTTGGGATTCAAAGGGGTAGGGGCGATAGTCTGGGGTTGCTTGGCAGGTTTTGCTACTGATGGGGACTGGATTGAACCAACAATTCCATCAACAGGGACTTTTGTTTGTGACTTTACAGGATCGATGCTTGGGCGAGGAGCTTGAGGGATCAAGTCTTCCAGATTTCCAGACTGGGAATAGACCAAGTCTAGATATTGGGATCAACTAATGGCTTTCTCTTCAATAACAGCACCAACCATAGCCACATCTCAGGCAATCGGAGGCAACAAAGACTTAGTAAACCAATCAGCTAATAACTGATCCAGAATAGGAGCCTTAATAAGTCTTCTCCACCTTCTCCACTAATGGATATGATCAGATATGTGGGTGGAGTTCTTCTATCACAGAGAAGTTAAGAGATCAGTACCCATTTCATAACGGATAGGGAGCTGAAAGTGCATAAGAAATACAGCTGCTAATGAGCCAAAATCCACAAACGAATGTTGTGAAAGTTCAATGTACAATTTCATGGTTGTACCTGTCAAAATTCGCTGAAAGAGTCTTAAACGAACGGAATCATCCATAAGGGAGTTTGAAGAACACCACAAATGGAATGTCATGACATGGTTTTTTGGATCATCTCCCTGCTTCCCATCGAACTTTGGAATGTCTGATGGTAACTTTACCGAAATGAGAGGCCACGAGGGGTTATGTCGAATGGGGTCATTAATCAACTTGGACAAATCAAGCAAGTCCAAAGTTTCTAGGAAAGGTAACTAACGATTAGGTTGCACATACTGGTAATATTGATATGGCATATAAGTACAAGTAGAATCGTAAGTAGACTAATAGACAAGTTGTTGTGATGAAGAACTACCGAAAGATCCACCCGCAGGGGGTTGATTTTTGGGATTCGGACCGTTAGGACAGCCGAGGCCTCTGGGAGGAGGACCACCAGGGCCTCTAGGACCACAAGGACCATTGGGACCACCAGGAGGTGGACCACCAGACCCTCTGGGACCTCTAGGAGGTAAACATCCAGAGCCACTGGAACCACTAGGAGGAGAGCCACCAGACCCTCCGGGACAATTAGGAGGGAAGCCACCAGGCCCCTCAGGACCATTAGTACCATAGGGAGGAAAGCCGTACCATAGGGAGGAAAGCCACCAGGCCCTCTAGGACGATTAGTCCCCCTAGGGGGAGGACCTCCATAAGGCAGTCCTCCAGCACCTCCTGTAGTATGTAAAGGTATCCCTCCCATAGCTGGCATGTAGGACGAGCTAGGTTACCCTCATGGCATGAAAGTATTACTAGGATATGGAATTCCAGCATAAGGAATTCCTATAGGGTTGGGTGGATAATTAATGTTTCCTACAGGTACTTGATTTACTATGTAACCATACCCCCAATAGGTTTGATTGGTTACAGGTTGTGCCCCCAAGGGATGACCTAAACTGGATGGGGGATTAACCACATTTGTGTGCGTAGGAGGGACATAAACTGTATATTGCTCTATACCAGAGATCTGTCCTTGACTAGGTACAATTTCGGTGATAGATAACGTAGGTCGTGTCGAGGGTTTCCCACCGACACTAGAAGGTAATGATGAAACAGGAATTAAATGTTGAGCCCCAGGTGTAGAAGACCTGGGGGTATTGGGAACAGACATAATATGGGAGGCGGTGGGGTTGGAATTTTGACCTGGATTATGTAGAGTCACTGTGTGATCTAGAATTGGTTCAATGGGTCTCATAGAATCATCAAGTGAATGATATCCCACAGGAATAGCTACGAAACATGATGGTATTGTTCCCAATATGTCATCTATTTTCTTTTCAATCTCTTATGCATAGAGAATAGCTTCCTAGTATTGTCTACGTTCTTCTTCATTTGGTGAAACTTCTTCAGCAAAGTTTAAATGGGTTCCAAATGAGGCAATGGCTTGTCCTATAGAGGTATCCCAAAATGGAGCATTGGGAGTTAATTTGGATGGGTATTATCATCAACATGACCTTCTATGGGAGAATGGAATGAAGTATTACCTCGAGAAGGTTGTTGGACCAAGGGAGGTGAGTGTGAAGGATATGATCCTCTAATTTCTGCAACCACATTCTCTCCCACTTGGGAATTGGTACAGCTCCTTGGTCGATAGCTTCCATAGGATTTTCTCCTGAAACAGGAATAAAATTGGGTGGCAAGCGTCATACTCTTCTAGACTATCTTAGCTCAGCCAGTTTGTATAGCTCCTATCTAACCTAGGGTCTCAAAAACTAGAAAACACACCAAAAATTTCCCTACTCAAGCTATAGGCCAAACAAGCAAACTTAAATGACAGGAGGAGTTTAGATAGTCAGGTCTCTCACCAGGATTGTCAAGAAAGTGCCACTCGTGATATACCTCAAGGGTACATGCATAGTAATCTCCCTGAATGTTGTTTTTGATGTATGGCTCCAAGAAAGATGGCCAAAGGGCTTTTCTCAGATGGATAAGGTATCCTAGTGGGGTCTCCCGATATACGCAAGGTACGTGGGAACTCAAATCAGTAGTAGTGTTGTCTAATGCATAACCGTTCACAAGGGGCCTTCCGATATACAATCGAGTATGTGAAGTACCTTTCTATATACCTTAATGGTACGTGAAAGGCCATTCGATATACCGATGGTACATGGAAGAACTACGTGAGTCCTGGGATGTAATGCAGATGAGTAACGACAGCTCCTACACTTAACGACACCCGAACATGTCTCTAGCCTATCACTCAAATTGCTATGTAAATTTTAACCTATAATTACCATTAATTTTAAAGTGGATGGTTAGGTGAATGGATGGAATTTTGACAGAAAAAGTAAAACCATGCACTATGCATATGCAAATATTTCACTTTACCGTTCGTGGTATGCCTACCTACGGGAGGGAAAGAGAGTATTTTCTTTTCGTTTTAAAACCAAATATTCCCAAATAACTATCTTGAACAAATCAAAATCAAAGACAAGCAACACATTCCAAACTCATTTTTCTTTTTTGAAAGCAATCGAAAGGGGAAGAGTCTATTTTCCTAAAAGAAAAACAAGAAGCACTCTACATGCATATGCACTCTATTTTTTTATTTTTCTTACAACATAGATAGATCTAACTTAAAACTACACTATTTTTTTTATTTTGATGAGATAGTACTAATGCAAAAGAGACAAAAGAACACAGAGAACCTGAAATCTTGTGAGGCTAATAAGAGATCCGATGCCTTATGCTCAATAATGATAATGACCTAATCTCAGTAAAAAAAAAATCTTTTTAACAAGCAAAAAGAAGTCCTCTATGGAAACAAAAAATGAAATCAAGATGCTAATCAAATGGTTTTTCTTTCAGTCTTTATAACAGAAATGAAAAGAGAGCTCACTAAAACCTAAGCTTTCAAAAAATAATTCCTTTCATAATCACAACCAACAAGTACGGAAGGAAATGAATAATCAACAAGCCTAGTCTAACTTTTGAATTCTTCAATCAAACCAATCTTTTACCACAGAATTTCCAACCATGAGCATTCATATTCTAACACACTGTTGGTCGCTGGGCAGACCTGGGTTTACTATAATGTACCAACAACACCCCTAACTCACTGGCCCTTTCGACAACAGACCGTGGAGCAGCCTGAAGTCTCACCCGAAGTGATCCTAATGGGTTGGCCAAAGACTCAAGTGTCTCAACCAAGTTTTGTATAGCGTCCTGTGTGCGTCTCGCGGCTCTTCTTATCCCGTGAGATGTCTCTTTCCGTGACGCGCAGTTTCCTCTTACTCCCGATGACTCTAACCTTTATAGCATCGCCGCGTCCTGGGCAACACGTAACTTTATCCTATGCTCGATCCTTAACCCACGGTATCGCGTGCCATAGCTCCTCTGATGGTGCGATATCACCCCTCTGCGATATCCTACCGCTGCGGCTCAGCGTACTTAGCGTACTGGTGTTCAACTTACAGGACTCAACACACAAGACTGTTTTACACTGCGACTCTTAACTGTCTTGAGTGAAACTTAGACATACTCTTATACAGAATACTTAAAGACTTCAACTTACATTTATCCTTTTAATATGTTGTGAACTAAATAACATATACATACATTTACTGTAAGCAAAGTTCGCGTAATGAATGACAGATATAACAAGTAAATACAATCACATAATGCTCTGATTTTACGTGGTTCACTTCCAGGGTAGAAGCTACGTCCACAGAACTATGTTTCTATATTATAACTTGAGAGAGGTACACAGTTCTGCTGCACCACATATGCAGCTAGATATCTTCTGGGTAACTCCGCACACAGCCTGGAGCCCTTCTCGCTTAGATCTCTTCTCTATATTGCCTTCTTACAATATACTCTCACTCTCTCTCTCTCTCTGTCAATCCCTGTGGATTTTTACAATACAAAATAACAGTGAGCTAACAGACTACTGGACTCTCAGACTCGCTGATGTCTGAATAGCTACAGGTTACCCTAATAGCTCCAGAAGGACTAACTAGCTAACCTTTTACAATAAAAAATACATCCCTTTATAGCCGGCCCGAAGGTCTCGCCATTACAACACTGTGGGCCTGTCCCAACAGTAACCCAAATCCCTAACTAGTGACAGATGGCATATCTATACTTGGGGTAGCCACTTTCCATCACACCACTGCTCTCTGCAGTCTTCCATGCTTCCCGACGCTGACAATGGGTACTATGCACCGCTTCCCGTCTTATGTCCTTCGTCTTCAATACCTCCGCCTCGTTGCTCCTTTTTCTTTATGAGGGTAGCTGAGCCCTCCTATCTTCACCGCTACCCTCAATGCAGTGGTTGAGCTCTCTCTTCTCGGCTTCTCAGGTACTATCATCTTTCTTGACTTCCCTGTCCCAACAGTCATGGTTTCCAGGTCTGATCTACAGCTAGAAACATGCCACAGCGTCGTAGCTTTACCTTATCTCTTCATCTTCGCCAAACTGTCTATCCACCAAAATGGCAGCTTCTCCTGTACCCATGGGATTATGTTCCAACAGTCCCCTAACACTTACTTGTGGCTCATCCTCAAGCCACTACCAGTGGGATTCTCCTGCTGTAGCTTCTCCTTGGCTTCCTGCGAAGTGCGTTGAAGCTTGTCCCGAAGTCCTGCGACTTCGTTCTGCATAGCTGCGACATGCTCTTGTGCTAAGTCAAGCATAGCTTGACTAATACCTGAGTCTTCTGCTAACTTAGTTCGTTGGGTTCTCTTATCTTTCCTTCCCTCATTGTCATGCTCTCGCTCTCGTCGCTTGCGAGACCTTTTAAGGATCTTCAGGTCTTGAGAAGTCTTCCACAGATATCCTTTCCTCTTTATCTGGGTTAGAACTTTTATCACAATGAAAGTAGAAATATGTATCTTCCAACCTTCTCAAACATTTCATTCAGTCTGGATCCTTCATTATGAGAACTACACAGGCCTTGAATTCCATGCCGAGAACAAGCCTTTGTCTGCACGCTGGAGTTTTGCTTGTTCGGTTTGTTTTCCCTTTCACTTTTCTTCTCAACAAATCGCTCCAGGAATTCATGTTGCCTATGATCTCTAGATTTTTGTTTCTTTGCCTCAGCAGTCTCTTGTTCTTCTCTTAGCTGATCAGATAGGTCAGCTGCCTTCTCCCATTGCTTTCTTTTTCTCATTTTTACTTTCTTCCTCGTGGGAGATTTCTTCTCATCATTCCGCATCTCTGCTTTCTTATCTTCAGTGATCGACTCGTCTTTCTTCTTCTCTTCAGCAGAGAATTTGATGACATCTTCTACATCCTACGCTTGACTCCTCATCCTTGGAAGTTGTCCGATCTGTGATGAAATTGGTGTGACACCCTTAGGCGGCATCTTCATAGCATACATAAGGCCTCCATGCTCGAACCTTTCCAAAATGTATTCTATGGGTTCTTCCTCGGACAGAACCTACTCGGTGCAATACTTTGGATTGGCAATGGCTGCAAACTATGGAAATCATAGCACTCTGTAAGGAAATTAGCTCTGCATAGGGAAAACTTAACAATGCACTCTATAGCTCTCGGATTTTGCAAAAGTAACCGTCCTGAATGAATGATCTCTACTTTATGCCGAAGGCTATAATCTCGGATGCAACGGTCATCTAGACTGAACCCGTTGGTCGTATTAATGCCTTGACGAGACCACACCCGTCATTCTGATCCTCAATAAATGCTGAAATCTGATCAATTTCCCTCGAAGCGTGTGTATGCAGGCACCGATCTCGTCGAAGATTTGCCAAATCTGGACAATTGATTATGCTGTTCCCAGATCTGCGGTAAGGTATACCGGTCATTTCTTCATTAAATGCCTGTCAGAAGGCGACTTGACTAGCCCTCTGTCTCATTGAAAACTAGGTACGTGGTACGGAGAAACATCGCGCTGCTACGATGCCACACCGCATCACTTGCTCAAAACAAACTTAAGCATTTTTTTTTTTGACTTGCACAAAATGAACCGTCCTTATGCGATTCCTGATACTTAGAATACCTGCCGGTGTAGAATAATTCCCGGTGCGATGCCTCCTTTCAACTACACTGGACATCTGCATGGCCTCGTGACTCTGAGTTAGGTCTGAGAGGTGGAGTGGTTGTCACTATAGATCTTAAGCCTACTGCCATTGATCATTGTGGGAAGAAGCTCCCCATTCAGTTTGCTAAGCTGAATGGCTCCTCCCTCTGGGACTTGCTGTATCTGATACAGCCCCAACCAATGCATCTTGAACTTCCCTGGAAACTTAATAAATTTACTGTCATAGAGGAGTACTAGGTCTCCGATCTGAAGAGTCTTACTCTTAATGTGTCTGTCATGCCAAGCTTTTTCTCGTGCCTTCTGCACTTTCTGATGGAATCTGGGGATGAATTTGTCTTCCTCTAAGGCAAGCAGCTGTGCTAGCCTTTCCTGCACCGTGTTTGTATCAGCCATTCCAGTGATCTGAGCAATTCTTAAACTGGGAAGAATATACTCCATAGGAATAACAGCCTCCTTTCCATACACCAAGATGAAAGGTGTGTGTCCTGTAAGTTTCTTGCATGTAGTCCTATACGCCCATAATACATCGTTAAATCTGAGGTCCCAATCATTCCTTTGGCTGTTGCAGATCTTAGTAAGAGCGTTTTCTAAAATCTTGTTAAAGGCCTCCACCGTACCATTATCTTGTGGGTGGTAGGGAGTGCTCTTATGGTGCTGTGTCTGGAATTCTTCCGTCAAGGCCTCAATGGTGCGATTCAAGAAGTGTGTGCCTTGATCGCTCATCAAAATTACTGGGCATCCAAATCTAGTGATGATGTTTTCAAAAATGAACTATGCGGCTGTAGCAGCATCACAATTTCTTAATGCTTTGGCGTCTGCCCAACTGGTGAGGTACTCTATTCCAGTGATGATATATCTCGCACCATTTCGTTTTCCTAGTGGGTTGATAGGACCGACAAATTCTATAGCCCACTTATCCAATGCGCGCAATGTAATCTACGGTCGCAGCGGCATTTCATCTCGTCGTGAAGGTTTTCCTACCCTCTGGCAAATATTGGAGCATCTGCAAAAGTCCTTAGTGTCTTTGTGTAACGTAGGCCACCATAATCTTGCAGCTAGGATTTTCTGCGCAGTCGGCTTTCCTGTGAAATGACCTCCTGTGGTACATGAATGTGCTTCTCTAATAATAGCCTCTTTTTCATGCGGCATCACACATCTGCGCAGGAATTCATTTGGACCTAACTTGTATAACTGTCCTGCGATCAGGGTGAAGTCTACTGCTTTAACAACCAACTGTCTCTTTTGATGCTTGGTAAAATCCTCAGGTGCCCTTCCTATAGTGAGAAAGTGAATGATATCATCATAGTACTCATCTGTGATCTGGATAGAGAACAACTGCGCATCTAGAAAATTGTCCTATAGATTACTTGGCTCTTCTCCTGAGTCTATTCGTGACAGATGATCAGGTCCGACATTCAATCTTCCTGGTTTGACAATGATTTCAAAATCATACTCCTGAAAGAGGAGTAACCATCTGCAGATTCTTCCCCCTAACACTGGTTTATTGACCAAATACTTCTATGTTGAATGGTCAGTAAACATCTTGAACGAGGCACCCAACAGGTAGTGCCTGAACTTCTGTAGCACGTACACCATAGCTAAGCCTTCTCTTTCTGTCGTGGTGTAGTTCTTTTCTTTTTTTGATAGCTTTCTGCTGGAGTATGCGATAGGATGATCAATACCTCCTTCTCTTGGTTGCGTTAAAACAACCCCTAGTGCGATGCCAAATGCATCCACATGTACATGAAATGGCTTAGTCCAGTCTGGGAATACTAAGATGGGTGCTGTAACCATATTTTCTTTAAGTGTGTTTAGACTCTGCTGGCATTCCTCATTCCATAGGAATTTTACATCTTTCTTTAACAGTTTTTCCATCGGTGCTGTAATCTTTGTGTATCCTTTGATGAATTTTTTTTAGTACCCGGTATTACCAAGTACTGTCCTCAATTGTTTGACAGAGTTGGGTGCTGGAAGATTTACAATAATGGCAATCTTTGCGGGATCTACCATCAAGCCTTGCCTGCAGACAATGTGACCCAACAAAATACCGAATGGCACACAAAATATACATTTTCTCAAGTTTAGAGAAATATGGTACTGCCTACATTTCTCTAACATCAGTCTTAAATCTCCTATGTGCTTTTCAATTAATCCAAATACAGTCCAATCATCAAAATAAACTTCTAGGAATTTATGGATGTATTCTTTAAATACGGCAACTACTACTCTAGAAAAGATAGCTGGTGCATTCTTAAGACCAAAGGGCATTACCGTATACTGGAATGAGCCCCATTCTGTTGCAAAAATGGTCTTATGTCGATCTTTTGGGTGGATTCTGATCTGGTGATAGCCTGAAAATCCATCAATGAAGGAGTAGACCTCCTGTCCTCCCACATTGTCTAGTACTTCATCAGTGAAAGGTGTCGGAAATGGGTCATGAAGCGATGCGTCGTTGAGTTTACGCAAGTCGACACAGATCTTGATGTCTCATTTAGTTTTCTTTTCTTGCACAACCATGGGACTACCCCATTCGCTCTCTTCTATGGGCTCAATGATGCCTGCTGATAGCATCTTATCGATCTCATCCTTAACTTTTTATTTGTAGCGCATATTTAATCTATATGGACATTGCTTGACTGGTCTAGCATCCTCTTTCAATGGTATCCTCATTACTCCCAGGTCTCCGACTATTCCCTTCATCTCTGTGAACTTGGTGGGAAATAGGTCCTGATAGTCATGTAGCAAGTCTGCAATCTGTCCGATTGTTTCATCGTTCCAATAGTCTCCAATAGAGGCAAACTTTGGTTCTGTGTCTGTGCCAATATTGATCTTTTTAATCTTGATCAGCTCTGTGATTGATGGAATCTGTAGCTTCGGTCCATCAACATCGCGAGTCCCTTCTGACTCTGGAATGTTTATTTTACAAGGATCCTCATCCTCATCCTCTGGTTCTGCTTCGAAGTTATAGCACTCGAGCACCTCTTCTAACTAGATGGCACACTCAAGTTGAGTATGTATTGATAGGGTACAATCCTCAAATATCTTAATCTTTATTACATCTAGGGCCTGATCAACATTTGGATACTCAGATTCAAAAGAGAAGGTAAGTAGAAAGTTGTCTATTAGAAGTGGCCATGTAGTCGTTCCCTTGCGCAATTCAGTCTCTGTGTACCAGTTCCGTGGAACTGTGTCCAAAGTGTGAATGAATCGGTGAACCCATTCATCCTCGGGAATGTCCGACCAATCATGTTCACACGTCTGAATATGTGACCTGGGGTCACTTTATCCTATGTATATCTGCTAGACATACTCTCTGTCGGTAGAGAATCTGATCGCCATCAATCTCTTAAGATCATCCCATGATGCGATATTCTCTTTATGTGCATACCACCATCTTGCAGGTGTGGCTTGTATTGCAAGGTCCATAGCTGCGATCCTCTGCTCGTGAGGAATTTGTTGTTCAAACTGCATGAGAAATTCCCGGATATCTGTTAGACCATGAAATGATGGAATCTCATTGATCTCTGCGCCAATCCATTGCAGTGACTTAGTCATGTACGCACATCTTCTTGCTGAGACTTCGTAAAGTCTGTTCTGCCAATTCTCTAGACCAACATCCAAATATGATGTGCATGAGCTATCGCATCGCCAACTAATGTTCCCTTCTATAGTTGGATTGATGTAGTTTCCCTGGTTCGCAGTCATCTGATAGAGACTCTCCATGTTACGTGCCTCTTCCTCTGCTCGGATAGAGACTCTCCATGTTACGTGCCTCTTCCTAGTGGTCCCAGTGGTCCTGGTGGTCCCGGTGACCCTAGTGGTCCTCCTCCTAGAGGTCTTAGTGGTCCTATCGGTCCTGATCCCAGAAATCAACCCCATGTTGGTGGATTTTTCTGGTAGTTCTTCGTCACAACAACATGTCTTTCAGTCCACTTATGCTCCTACTAGTAATTATATGCCATATCAATATTATCAGTATGTGCAACCTAACCGGTAGTTACCTTTCCTAGAAAATTTGGACTTACTTGACTTGTCCAAGTTGATTAATGACCCCATTCGACACAATCCCCCGTGGCCTCCCATTCTGGTAAAGTTACCATCGGATATCCTGAAGTTCGATGGGAAGCAGGGAGATGATCTGAAGAACCATGTTATGACATTCCATTTGTGGTGTTCTTCAAACTCCCTCATGGATGACTCTGTTCGGTTACGACTCTTTCATCCAAATTTGACCGGTACAGCTGCAAAGTGGTACATTGAACTACCACAACATTCGTTTGTGGATTTTGGCTCGTTGGCAACCGTGTTTCTTACACACTTTCAAATTCCTATTCATTATGAAATGGGCACTGATCTTTTAACTTCTCTGTGACAGAACACCTCCACCCACATATTCGATCATATTCATGAGTGGAGAAGGCAGAGAAGGCTTATTAAGGCCCCTATTCCGGATCAGTTGTTAGCTGATTGGTTTACCAAATCCTTGTTTCCTCCTATTGCCTGAGATGTGGCTATGGGCGGTGCCATTACTGAAGAGAAAGCTATTAGTCGATCCCAGTATCTAGACTTGGTCTATTCCTAATCTGGAACTCTTTATGACTTGATTCCTCAAGATCCTCGCCCAAGCATCGATCCCACCAAGACACTAATAGAAGTACCTGTTGATGGGATTGTTGGTTCAATCCAGTCCCCGTCAACAGTGAAACCTACCAAGCAACCCCAAACTGCTACCCCTACTCCTTCGACTCCTAAGGTTTCCGCCGAGGTCAACTCTATTCAAAGTACTCAAACCTCGAGTAATAATAAAAAGAAAGGTAAAAATAGAACTAAAAAACCAGGAAACCAACAGGAGACTCCAAGACCAACCAACAGTGATAACGATAAAGGGAAAAGAAAGGCAAAATATCCCTTTTTTCTATGCAAAGGTGACAATTTTTCAAAGGAGTGTCATCGTCGAGACGAAATCTCCTAATTTCTGAGGTCCAATCCCGCACCCGCAGTACTTACAGATCCTTTTCCCTATCAACAATAACTGATAGACCACATGTCTAATCAGGGTAACTCTAGTTCGTTAGAGGAGATTCGTATGATGTCCTCAGATACCATCAATCTGCAAACTCGAAGTCAGAATTATGACAAACCCACAAATAAGAAAAAAGATCATTCTTCTTTGGGGAAAGCTCACTCTACTAGTTCTCCTGAATCCTCATCTACTGTCCCGTTATCTATCGAGAAGCCTACTCTCAACATGATTTTGCGTCCACCTAAGAGTACTCTTCGGAAGGCAGTATTTAACCCTAATGCCCGAGCTACTCAATTTTATAATATAGTTGAAGATCTTACGCAGGCACCTTGTGCAATGTCTACCTTAGAAGTACTTCAAAGTTTCCCTACATAGCGCAAAAACTTGTTAACAAAATTAGGAGCTTTAGACCCAGATAATACTAACTTGATCCATTTCAATGTTGAGAACTACAAGCCTAGGTTACTACATAAACTTGCTTTTCAGATCATTACGAAAGTAGTTGGAAAGAATTTTTTTCAACCAGTACTAGATGAAGGAGCTTCAACCTTGGCTTTGTCTCTGTCTTGTTGGAAGGCTCTTGGCTCTCCCGAGCTTGTAACATCACCTACGACCCTTAAAGCCTTTGACAGATGGGGTTTCCAACCCCATAGTCTCATATCAGCCCTAACAGTCGAGCTGGGGGGGAAAACCATTTCCATACGAGTAGAAGTGGTAGATGCCCCTTTAGATTACAACCTCCTTCTAGGAAGAAATTGGTTCTATGCCATGACTGATGTCGCCTCAACAGTATTCTGAACAGTCCAATTTTTGCATCTAGGGAGAATTGTTACTATTGACTAGCTTGATTTTTGTACACCGGATGTTACTACGTCCATGGATAATAACATCCCCATGTTAAGCCAGTACCCTCCTCCTTACCAATCGATTGGGTTAGGCATGTTGAAGGATTCATCCCTTATGGGGATTTTTCCATCCACTCCTCCTACACGGATACCGAGATAGTCCATATGATCGCTTCATTTGATTATGAGCCTAAGGGTAAACAAGTTGTTGAGTCCACCTTGTTGAGTTCACACGAAGCACTGTATGACACCATTCAAACCTTTTCCAATGATCACACAGATGACCTTCATCTAGTGGCTTTGGATCCTTACCATTTACCGTACTGGTTAGAGCCTTCTCTTCATGTTCTAGATTATCTCTCTGAGACTTTCCCTTTCGATGAGTCCATTATGGAGATCATGAATATGGATGAGTCCATTTGAGAGGATCACCATCATATATCCATGTTCCTCCCCAACACCAGTTCGGTTAGCCATGATTTTGCATCCTTATTTCCTACTGATATTGTCAATGTACCCCAAAGTCCTATATTGTTGCAAGATATAGATTCTGAAGGAAATATTTGCAACATTACTCAGATGAATCCGATTGACATATCATCCAAGCCTGATACTATCGAGCATGTTCATGTTGGGAAGAACTAATCGATAGATCAATCTGAAGCCTATAAGGAACTTTTCAAAGAATTCTGTGATATTTTTTCCTGGTGCTATGAAGAGATGTCAGGGATTGACACATCCATTATGGTCCATGAGATTAAAACCTATCCCACACCTAAACCTGTTAGGAAAAAAATAAGGCAAGTCCATCCTCGGAAGGTCGTAGCTATTAAAGTTAAAATTGAGAAACTTCTCAAAGCTGGGTTTATTTATGTTGTACCCCTGACATAATGGGTATCGAATGTTGTCCTTGTCAATAAAAAGCAGGGCACCATTAGAGTCTGTATCAACTTTAGCGATTGGAATAAAGCTTGTCCTAAGGAAAACTTTCCTACTCAGTACATCAATCAGATTATTGACAACTGTGCTGGAAGTGTCATCTTTTCATTTATGGATGGCTTCTCTAGCTATAATCAGATTGAGATATTACCCTCCGATCAGCATAAGACAACATTCATTTTCCCATGGGGAACCTTTGCATAAAAGAAGTTACCTTTTGGCTTGAAAAATGTTGGACCCACATTCCAGCGTACAATGTCCTATGCGTTTCATGATATTAAACATATTGTTGAACTATACCTTGACGACCTCCCTACTCATTCACAGTGACGGGAGGACCACCCTGGTCATCTTAGAGAGATATTCTTGAGATGCCATCATTATAATATATGGCTCAATCAACATAAATGTGTTTTTTGCGTTGAGACAGGACATCTGCTAGGTTTTGTGGTATCTAAAGATGGCATCTGGATTGATCCTTTGAAAATTGTTGCCATTTTAGATCTACCAGCCCCAAATAATCTCCTGGAACTCCAAAGTTTGCAAGGGAAGGCAAACTTTCACCATCGTTTCGTGTGCAATTTCGCAGAGAAAATGCACGGTTATATGCGTCTCCTCAAGAAGAACACTCCATTCTTATAGGATGACCAGGCCCAATGCGCCTTTGATAATCTTAAGCACGCTCTGACTCATTCACCTGTGATACACCCACCGGATTATTCAAAGGACTTTCTCTTGTATATTGTTGCCTCCGCTACTACCATCGCTATGGTTTTAGTGCAGGAAAATCTCCATGGTTAGGAGCACGTGAATTATTATGCCAGTAAGAATCTCATGGATTCAGAAACTTGTTATTCACATATGGAAAAGTTAGCATTGGCCATGGTCATTGTTGTACAAAATTTTCGTCACTACATTCTGTTCCGCACTACCACTGTATTGGCAGACCAGAACTTGATGTATTACATCCTGACTTGTCAGGTGCTCAGGGGTAAGTACTCCCGCTGGATAGTCATACTTCAGTAGTTTGATCTAGAATTTGCCAAAGCCACATCAAAGAAATCCTTGGTCTTTGCAGAGCTTATGTGTGATCTTCCCTGTGCTTCAATGGAATCTGATCCCAGTGATTCATTTTCAGATGAATTCCTATTCCTAATTAGCACTACTTATCCTTGGTATGGAGATTTGCTTATTTATCTCCAAACACAACTATTTCAACTGCATTTATCACATGATGATCAACGTCGTATCTGTCACCACACAAAATACTATCTCATCCTAAATGATACCTTGTATAGACGTGGGATTGACTCATTTCTGCAGCGATGCCTCACCCATGAGGAGGTTGAACATGTGTTGAATGATTTAAACTCAGGAGCATGTGGCGGTCATCTATCTGGGATGGCTACAGCCTAGAAAATCCTTCGTGCTGGCTATTTCTGGCCTTCTATCTTCAAAGACTATCATGAGGCTGTTAAGAAATGTCCACCTTGTCAACACTTTTATCCTAAAAAGTGAAACCATCTTGCTCCGCTACACCACGTCATTTCCATTCACCCATTCGCCAAATGGGGGATTGACTTCATGCATTGTAATCCTTCCTCAGCCGAGGGGCATGGTTACATCATCGTATCCATTGATTATTTCACAAAATGGGCTGAGGCCATGCCTACATACGCAGCAGATGGTAAGACTGTCGCTCTCTTCTTGTTCACTCATATCATAGCTAGATTTGGAGTCTCGCAATCCATCGTTATTGATCACGAATCCCATTTCCGTAATCAAATGATGGAGGAACTAAGTGCCAAGCTAGGTTTTAACCATGAAAAATCTATGCCATATTATCCACAAGCTAATGGTCAGGTAGAGGCCATTAACAAAGTTTTGAAAACTATGCTTCATCGGATGGTTGGAGAGCATAAATCCAATTGGCACCACCTTCTTTTCTTCGCTCTTTGGGCTTATCGGACTTCTATGAAAATAGCCACCGGTTTCACACCATTCCATCTTTTCTATGGAATCAAAGTTGTCTTATCGATTCAATGTTAGATTCCATCTTTACAACTTGCCGTCGAACTTCTCCTAGACACTTCCACAGAGGAAGAAAGATTTTTGTACTTGAATAACCTTGATGAGACTCAGAGAGATGTTTCCTTGGCTAATGAGGCACATAAGAAACGCGTCAATGAGCGGTATGATAAATCCATCCAACCTCGTATCTTTAACAAGGGTGACCTATTATTGACTTATGATCAGAGATATGACTAACTAGGGAAGGGTAAGTTCGAGTCCATGTGGTACGAACCTTTCGTCATTTCTAAGGTTTTAAAGAAAGGAGCTTATGAGCACGTTAATTATGATGGAATCCCTTTGGGGTAGCCTCGCAATGGGTTGTACTTGAAAAGGTACTATGCATAGGTCTTTCTTAGATAATATCTTGTATATATGTATATTGCTTGACTTTCAGTGTGCTTTTAGTATTTTCAATATGGTTTTGAGTTTAGTGTCTGCATCTGTTTATACCATGTTTTGGTCATGCAGATGGCTTTCTATGACTTCCTTGATGGTGCTTGCCACCACACCTTGAATCTCACCTCAGCTACTTGAGTCCTCTATTCCCCAGCTAAAGATTTGGTCAGTTTAGGAGCAGTTTGTATAGGTCCCGCTACTAATAACATCGCCGAGTATGAAGTAGTCATCGGTCTTCTGACTGAAGCTGCCTCCTAGGATGTTCGTGATCTAGTAGTCTTGATGGACTCACAACTCATGGTTTTCCATTTAAACCATGTTTACACCATTAGAAACCCTGTGCTCCTCTACCTCTTCCCGAGAGTATGTTTGATAGAAATATCATTTGAAACCATCACTTATAGGCATATCCCTAGGGAACATAATGTAGTTGTTGACTCATTATCTAATTACATCCTAGATTGGCATATTGCCCATTCATGACATTGAAATCAAACATGGTATATTGTAAATAAACATTTAAAGACACATAAAACTCATCTAAAATACATTTCCCATTTGAGACATATAAACACCAAGTAAAAGTCTATATTTATATACGGAAATTTTTACAAAAAATAGATCCCGAGACCTCATCTGAAGCACATAGGATTTCAAGAAAAATCATCATACAAAATATTGAAGCTGTCAGCTTTCAGTACATGTCTCATACACTAGTGGTGCTCATGATAGCACATCACCGTTCGAGCTACTCTACGTAGTAGCCTACTAAATCTGTCAAAACCCCAAATTTTCAGAAAAATTTAAAATTTTGAAAAATACATAAAATGTTGAGAATGCGGTTTGCTAATAGCTAACAGTTATCTACAAAAGAATTAGTTACCATATTAGTTAATTCATATTATTTATTAAGTAACTTAGCATTCTAATTTTTGATACAAGGTTAAGTTTAACTTGTGTAATAATTCTTCGTTCAGTTTGCTGATGAGTTTTAATTTGCGACAAGTACGTGGAACTGTCTTGGATTCTGGGGCTTACTTAGCATTTTAAGCTAATGCCAAAATATTTCTTGTCCTTACAGGTTTTACAGGTATGAATGATCGAGTAATGCCTTTTAATTCCATAAAGCATCCAGCTATATTTCTATTTGAAAAATAAAAATCTTGGTAAATAAGCTGTTACAAATCAATCTACTTCTATGAGGTAAAACAAGTAGTTTGTTTCCTTCAATTTTTTTTGTCAACGATATACATGTAGAAGAGTTTCTTTCTTAAATGTAAATAGCAACAGTAATTACTTTCCCTGGTTCACAACTTGTGATCTTTGTCGTAATTTATTTTCACCTAGAGTGCATAACTTGTAATGCTATAATGATTGTTTTAACAGTAATATACATTATCAACTTATAATAATAGTATAACCAACTGCTTGTTATTCATTTTATGTAATGAATATTGCTACCTATAAGGTTCTAAACATTACAGTGAAATGTAAAGTCCTAAGACTTAGAGTCTAGTGGGATTGTTCCACTTCAGTTTCCTATTTTATTTTTATAACATTTCTCTTGAATTAAGCCTCTGACCACAATAGTTAACTTAGGTCAAGTCTTCAAGAGAGATTGATTTAATACCCCATGCAAGTACTAGATAGTTCTAAAGGATTATGTTACTAATCAAAAACATGGTGTAGCTAAAAGTACTTATCATGGTTGAGTAAATAACCAATAGCTAGTAACTTCGTTGATATGAGCTATGCAAAGAATTCATAGCCAACATTCTGGTATTTGCCACCCACTGAAAACTATAATTTTCTATGATACTCCCCAATTCACACATGAAATATCTTGTTTATAAAACATCCATGTTTACCAGTAATTTTGGTTATAAACAAATAAGATTTATAAAGTTCACGATCCTATCTGAAACTATGTTCTATAAAATTATCAAGTCATAACTTAAACGTTGGTGGAAACAAGATTAGCTATGCAAAGTCTATTAGGAATACTTTATTAACATCATAGTTTGGCTAGGTGATGAGATAGCCTTTTAATTAGTATCTCCAAAGTATCATAAGATTTACTTCATAAACTTAGTTTTGATAGCTCAAGGCTTATCAACATTTGTAACTATACTATCGATGTTATGAATAAATGGATAAATCGTTAGTGAAGAACTAAAGCTTCTATGCATAAAATACTTTGGGAAAGCATATCAATTATGAGATTGTATCGATTTCATGTTCAACAAAAATATTAATATGAATAAACATATAATTATAAGTTCATATTATAACTTGCAATGGAAAGGGGATGTGGCGTTAGACCACTCCATCGATGGGATTATGTGTAAGGTTGTGTATATAAAAGACTTTGAAATCGCCCTCATCCTAAACTATACGATGACTATATGATAACCTTTGGCAAAGATTCGAGGGTTCATGGTTTATGCCATGCAACCGTAGGTTGACATCCATGAACACATAGAACCTTTGAATGATTACAATACTATATGATTGTGCATAAAATTATGTTTTGAATAATTGGGAATCATTGGCATGTAGGAAACTATATGATCGACCCACTGCATGGTTGAATAATTTGTGAGACCACGTGTTTCCTTCTCGGCCAAGTGTTGGAAGTATAAGGGTTGGTGTAACCCTATTCTTTGTCATTCTCTTTCATCAATTTTGGGCCTTCAAGCTACTCTGCAACTGTTTCCATGGCCGCCATGCTTACCCTACTGTAAGCTTAATGAGATTTTATCCTAGTTTACAGTATTCAATTGCCTTCTTCATGCTCGAACCCTTGCTTACACTATGAGTTTATCCTGGCAAGAGTTGTGAGGGCCGTGACTTACATCTTATGGCCTGGTCTGTGTGTATTTTTTGGTTCATTCCTCCACGGCCTACTTGTTGGGATCGTTTAAAGGGGTTACTTTCTTTTGTTACAGTTTGGTTTTCATCAAATGTTTTTTGAGAGCGTGGTTCTCATGCTTCGCATTTTTGGTGACAATTCAAGCTTCATTGTCCGCTTATTGCTTGGCCATTGCCCCACTTTCTTCTTGATGCTACTAGCAGTGGTTTATGCATGCACATGAACATCTCTGTCACAAAAGAGATGAAGGGTTGGCTCCTTGTCTCGCTGGTGGCGGCACTCCTATTTCTCGGTGGCTACATTACCTTCGCTTCCAGGTATTAAAAATTGATTTTAAACATTTTATTGAAATTTACTCTTAAATTAGTTACAGTATGAGCATATTTTATTGTTGTAGGTTCATATCCTGGAAGGTAATGAATTACAACTCTCTTTGTAGCTGGTACAAATGAGTAGGGTCGGTTTCCTGGTTATGGTAAGCCCTGGTCAACCCATGGCAATCCACGCTTGTTAGTTCTTTATAGAACAGTTTTTCAGTTGGAATTCGTGGCCTGCAAGTGACTCTTCATGTGTTACTATTTCTCGGTTTGTTTGTTTAGATTTTGCTAACCCTTGTTGTTAGCAGGGTTCTCCCGCTTACGTTGTGACTTGTAAATTTTGTTTTACTTGTTTTCTTTTGTGTATAGTTATGTAAAAGAACTCGCAGCCTATCAAGCCATTCTCTATTTAAACTTTAAGCAAAGAGATTAGCTCTCTTGAGCTTGAACTCAGTTATTTTTAAGCTCTTACTAATTTTGTACACTAGGGTTTTTACCCTTATTCGACGGTGTAAAGAAATCTTTACTTGTTAAAATTATCTTGAATTAAATTGTAATACTAAATCCTATTATGTTATTTCTTTCTATTATAGTAATTTGTTTATAAGCTCGAATATTCAAGCAATGGTTAATCCTGTTAGTGACCTGTGTATAAAATAATTTCTTTAAATTATTCTGTAGGTTTAGTTCAATAATAAATAGTAAGTTAATTGTTTGTTACAGGTATATAGTTATTATAATTCCAATGTTATCTTTCTTTGTCCTTACAGGACTGTAATAATATTTTATAGTTTAGAGGTTCAGATTACTAGATAAATCCAAATACTTCGATTATTGCTTATCTGATTACAATGTTATTACTGTGGATTACAATGTTATTACTATAAATTATAATGTTAATACCATGAGGGTTTCGACCCTGTACTTTCTTTTATAATTAATATTTGTTTAGTTTATTTAAATGAATTAGTTCATTTATAAATAATATTTATTAAATATTATTTACCATTGCATTCAGTCCATTTTATTTTAATAAGTACATAGATAGGTTTTGTTATTATTTCCTTATTACAATATTATAATTGTTGTAGTTAATTTCTTTATAAAAAGAGCTATACTAGAATTACCCTACTTGCAAAGTGAACGTTTGTAGATATAGTTAACAATATGAACAATAAAAGAAACTATGTAAGATAACTTGGTTCTTTCTTCACAGAAATAAATGAGTGTTTACCTAAGTTAATTATTTACCTATGTTACAGGTTAGTAGTTTCATTTTACAAAATACAATTGTGAATAAGAAAATAACCTATTTAAAGTAATCAACTTGTTAAAAGAAATAAACCTGTTGTTTGTAAAGTATTATGAATACTTCTTTGCTAGCATTCTTAATACAATAGTCTGGTTTTTAAACAATAACTTAATTATATAGATTAGTATTCTTTCCTAAAAACATCTATACACAAAAATAAATTACTCAATTGTTCTGAAATACAAAATAACTCTATTAAATCCAGATTTCTATCATATCTTCATCTATTTTAAACACACTACCTGTGTTAGAGTACGGTATGGTTCATTCTAGACGGGGAAAAACACAGGTAGGATTACCTCATACAATTACAAATTAAACATTCAAATAACTAAAAGATTATAAACTCTAACAGTTCACTAAAAAACATGTAAATCATTCATTATTCATTCATTCTCAAATATAAACTTTTAACACAGCAAATGAAAGACTGTAGAACCTGGTTTTAAAGATGGATGACAACAGCGATGGGAGTCCGTTCCTCCTACCAACTCCTGGAGAGCGCTCAAACAACGTCTTCTCAGGACCCCTGAGCATGTTCCTGGTCTCCTTGGCTGAGAACTGGTGGAGCATGCAACAGGATACTAGTCCAGTGACTCAGTACTAACTCTGCACTCAGCAGTAAGATTTTTCAGCTGAAAAGTTGTACTAGATCACTTCTGTAGTTTTACCCCTCAAATACCTTCCACAAATTCCCTTCTCAATGAAACAAGTTTAAATTACATTCACCTAAATGATTCTCTTCTTGGAATGAGCCGCCTCAGCTCTCTTCAATGGGAATTTTATTAAGATTGCCTAGGTCTTTTTGGGTTAGTTGTCATTAATTGAGCCACCTACTCTGATCCCACTTTCTTGGGGGATCATGACCCCAAATGTAGGGAGGTTGCCACCTGCAACATTAGAAGTGTTAGAGGATGCTGCCACTTATATATTTGCTCTCCACCTAGTCTCCTCCACCAACTTGACCAGTAAACACTCTTTTAACAACTCTCCCAAGCTGTTGTCTCCACTTTTTATTTATTTATAATTAAAATATTCATAATTGCATTCAACATCCTTGACTCTGTTGATTCATCGATTACAATATAGCATAAAATTTAACATATTTTCTTGAAATAAAATCAAATATGATAATATTATTTTTTGCAAAATTGGGGCATGTGACATACACACCCCTTTAGAATATAAGATCATCCTCGATGTTATTTATTCTTCATCCTCAGAATCCCCCTGGAACAGAATTGGATATGCATTTCACATTTTACTTTCCAATTCCCAGGTGGCTTCCTCTGGACTAAGGTTCTTCCATTGCACCTTCACCTATCCAATGGTGCGGTTATTAAGTGTAATCTCCCTCCTTTCGAGGATACAATCCCGTTCCACCAGAAAGTCTCCTTCTGGTTCCACCTGTACATCATTCCAGTTAACCACATGAGTAGCATCATGCACATATTTCTTTAAAATGTAAATGTGAAAAACATTATGTACTCTTAAATTAGGTGGTAATGCTAATTGATAAGCTACTTGTCCAATCCTAGATAGAATTTCAAATGGGCCATAGTAACGAGGTGCCAATTTTGCACAACTCCCCAATCTCAGAGAGATCTTTTTGGGCCTTACCTTAATGAACACATGTTCACCTCCCTGAAACTCCTTTGGAGTTCTTTTTAAGTCTGCTTGACTTTTCTGCCAATCCTGTGCCACTTTCAGATTTCCCTACACTTGTTTTACAATTTCTTCCATTTCTTTTAACAATTCTAGACCTAGTACTATTCTATCTATTGGATTACTCCAAGATATAGGAGTATTACATTTTCGTCCATATAAAATTTCAAAAGGACTAAATCTAACTTATGTCTAATAATTATTATTATAAGCAAATTCTACTAGATGTAAATAGTCCTCCCATTTACTTGGTTGGTCTTTCACATACATTCTTAATAGATTTTCCAGTACCTGGTTTACCCTTTCAGTTTGTCCATCTGTTTGAGGATAGAAAGAAGTACTGAAATTTAATGTAGTGTTTAACCCTTTAAACAAAGACTTCCAAAATTTTCTTGTAAACTTAGGATCTCTATTTGAGATTATGACTTTTGGTAGTCCATGCAATCGAAAAATCTATTTTAGAAAAATATCATCTATGTTTGCAACTTTATAAGTAGTTTTAACAGGTATAAAGTGAACTTCTTTGTTTAACTTATCAACTACTACCATGATAGAATCATTCTCATTTTGATTTCTAGGTAGCCTAGTAATAAAATCTAGACTAATTATCTCCCATTCCCAACTAGGGATGGGTAATGGCTATAGCAAACCAGTTGGGTGTTGATGTTCAATTTTTACCTGTTTCTAAAAATCTAGCGATATATTATACTACTTCAATTTTCATACTTGGCCAGAAATATTCTTTTCTTAACATGGTTATAGTCTTTTGATAACCTGTATGACTTGAATATGGTGTTTTATGAATTTCATCTAGAATTAACAGCTTAACTTTAGGTACATTAGGTACATACATTCTATCTTTATACAGTAAAAATTATTTTTCATTTAAACTGTAACCTTTAATTAAGTTTTTTGTTGGATTTTCTTTAGCTTTAGCTTGCAAACTCTGGTAATTTTCATCTTGTTCTATTCCTTCTTTAAGCTATTCATCTAAGTCTGAAACATAGGTGCTGATAGCTGTTGCAAAATTCAGCCTTGCATTCCTACTTAATGCATCAGCAACTTTATTTTCTTTACCTTTTATATGCTGAATTTCAAAATCATACTTGCTTAAGAAAGCTAACCACCTAGCTTGTCTGGCATTTAAATTAGGTTGATCTAACAGATACTTCAATATTTTATTAGCAGTCATTAAAACAAATTTTCGACCAATTAGGTGATGTCACCACATCTTTAAGTCATGTATTACAACTGTTAATTCCAGATCATATGTTGCATAATTCTTTTCATGAATTTTTAACTTTCTAGACTCATAGGCAATAGCATTCCCTTCTTGAGTCAGAACACCTCCTAAGCCATCATTGCAGGCGTCAGTGCACACTACAAATTCTTTATTAGGATCTGCTATTCTTAAAATAGGTGCACTGGTTAATAAATTTTTAAAATTTTTAAAGCTTTCTTCACATTTATGGTTCCAGTCGAAATTCTTTCCTTTATTCTGCAAGGAAGTTATCGGATTTTCTATCCTCGAAAAACCTTCAATGAACCTCCAGTAGTAACCAGTAATGCCCATGAAAGATCGAACATCCATCACATCCTTAGGAATCGGCCAATCTTCGATTGCCCTTATCTTTTCAGGATCTACGGAAATTCCTTTCTTGGTCACCACATGACATAAATACTGAATCTTATCCTTGAAGAAATCACATTTACTAAACTTTGTGAAGAGTTGATGATCTCGTAACTCTTGCAAAACAATTTTTAGATGTTCTTTATGTTCTTCTTTAGTTTTTTAATAGATTAGAATGTTGTCGATAAATATGATCACAAAGTTATCTAAATACTTATGCATAACATTATTCATCAAACACATGAAGACATCTGGGGCATTAGTAAGCCTGAATGGCATTACGACAAATTCGTAATGACCATATCTAGTTCTGAAAGCTGTCTTAAAGCTGTCTTCATCTTTAATCCTTACTTGATGATATCCAAACCTTAAATCTATTTTTGAAAACACCGTGGATCCACGTAGTTGATCAAATAGATCATCTATGTGGGGTAACGGATATCGAATTTTGATGGTCATCTTGTTTAACTGACGGTAATCTATGCAAAGTCGCATATTTCTTTCCTTCTTCTTGACGAAGATGACAGGTGCCCCCCAAGGAGACACACTTGGTCGAATACACTTTTTATCAATTAATTCTTTTAATTGAGATTTTAATTCATTAAGTTCAAGTATGTTCATTCGATAAGGGGCCTTTGAGCTAGGTACTACACCCGGTACCAGCTCAATGGTGAAATCCAATTCCCTTTTCGAAGGTAATCCCGAAATCTCTTCTGGGAATACATCAACATATTCTCTTAAGATTGGTATGTCTTCCAATTTTAAATTATCTATTTTAATTAAACTTTCCTCATCATTTATTGTTACTGCATAAGATTTACATCCCTTTCTAACATCTCTCTTAAGCTGTAGGGTAGAAATCTACCTTATGGTAGTTTTTCTAGGGATTCCTTTAACACTTACTGGTTTTTCATCACTATTTAAGCATGTGAAAGTTTTATCATAACAGTTTAGAATTACTCTATGTTGTTCTAACCAATCCATACATATCAGAAAATCATAAGAACCAAGAGGCAAAACATTAATCTTGACAACAGTTTCAAAATTATCCATAACTATTGCACATTCTTTAACAAATCAAGTTACCCTTCTTTTAGCACCAATGGCTAACTGAACTAAACATGAATTCTCAAATTTTTCGACAGATAACTTACATTTTTCTACTATTTGAGGTGCAATATAACTGAGACTAGCTCCTGTATCAATCAAAATAGTTACAAGGATCTAATTTATCATACCTTCTACTTCCACCATGGAAGTCTGATATTCAGCTTGTTGATTCTCCAAATTTGCGTTAATTCTAGGCATACTCCTTGCTAGCTCCCCAACAGTCATCTCCTCCTATATGGTATGAATCTTGCTAACAGTCTTCTTCTGGTTTGGACAGACTGAAGCATATTGTGGGCCATTACACTCCTAGCACTTGATAGGCTCTTTGCGCTCAAAATTCTTGGTAAAGTTTCCATGATTATTTGCAAATTCCTTACCTTTAGAATTATTTTTATTGTTGGGTGTATTGCTCTTGTTTCCTTGGAAATTCTTGTTATTAGAATAATTTTTGGCCTTGTTTTTTTTGAAATTTCTGTTAGGCACAAAATCCTTCTTCTTTTGTTCAAATTGATTATTATTTTTCTTATCTTTCCAGTTGGCCAAGCTTTCTTTCTTCCGATTCTGCTCAAAACAAAAGTTAGTTTTTCTCATAGCTTCCTCCAAGGTCTTTGGGTTATCATATTCAATTCTATCTTTAATATGATAAGGTAAACAACTAAGAAATCGATGTACCTTTGGTTTCTCATCTACAAGTTATGGTACATACCTAAGTAGACTTAAGAACTTGTTGTTCATATCCTTCATTGTCATTGATCCTAACTTCAACTCATAAAACTCTTTGGCTCTGTCCTCATAATATTGCTCAGACAGAAATTTCTTTTTGAAATACCTCTTAAAGGTACTCTAGTTTACACTTTTCTCTTTTATGCCCTTAACTCTTTTCAAGTCCTGCCACCAAATGTCAGCCTTTCCTGAGAGGTTATATATAGCCATTCTAGCCTTTAACTGGTTAGAATAGTTATATATTTGGAAGTACTTCTTCATCCTAGATAACCAGGATTCAGCTTCCCCCCCCTTCTTAGTCTCTCCATTAAAGGTTGGTGGTTTTATCTTCTTGAATTCCCTGGAAATTTCCTCATAAGGTTTGTATTTCCTCTTTTTAGTGTACTGATTATCATCACTACTGTCACTGGTAGTATAATAGTTTCATTGTTCACCAAACACTTCAGAAGATGAACTACTTTCAGTTTTAGTATGTTTCGTCTTTTTAGATTTACATTGATGACTGGTATCTTATGATTTTGTTCTTCTACCCCTACCCTCAGTTTGAAACTTCTCAGTTAGGATCTGATTTAGCTCTTCTTGAGCCCTCAGAATCCTTTCATTTTCTCGCTTTACAGAATCCATTTCAGTTTTTAATTCTTTTATAGTTTGTAACAATTCTGAGGAATTGGTAGTTAATTCCTCTTGTATAGAATCTCTTGGTAGATTTCCTGTTTCAGTAACTGGAGATTCCTCCTCTACATACTCCTCCAGCCTTTCCATACCTGTCTGTTAAACTTCAGAAAACAATTCTCTGTTGAATAACATTTAAAAGAAAAATACGTCAGCATAATAATTCAGTTTACTATTTCCTGAAAGCTAGTTGGGCTTCATTAAGGCCTAGTGTTTGAACCTTATGCTCTAATACCACATGTCAAAACCCCAAATTTTCATAAAAAATTAAAATTTTGAAAAATACATAAAATGCTGAGAATGCGATTTGCTAACAGCTAACAGTTATCTATAAAAGAATTAGTTACCAGATTAGTTAATGCATAATCTTAATTAAGTAACTTAGCATTCTAATTTTCGATACAAGGTTAAGTCTAACTTGTGTAATAATTCTTCTTTCAGTTTGTTGATGAGTTTTAATTTGTGACAAGTAGGTGGAACTATCTTGGATTCTGGGGCTTACTTAGCATTTTAAGCTAACGCTGAAAGCTTTCTTGTCCTTACAGGTTTTACAGGTATGAATGATCGAGTAACTCCTTTTAATTCCATAAAGCATCCAACTATATTTATATTTGAAAAATAAAAATCTTGGTAAATAAGCTGTTACATATCAATCTACTTCTATGAGGTAAAACAAGTAGTTTGTTTCCTTCAATTATTTTTGTCAACGATATACATGTACAAGAGTTTCTTTCTTAAATGTAAACAGAAATAGTAATTACTTTCCCTGGTTCACAACTTGTGATCTTTGTCGTAATTTATTTTCACCTAGAGTGCATAACCTGTAATGCTATAATGATTGTTTTAACAGTAATAGACATTATCAACTTATAATAATAGTATAACCAACTGCTTGTTATTCACTTTATGTAGTGAAGATTGCTTCCTATAAGGTTCTAAACATTACAGTGAAATGTAAAGTCCTAAGACTTAGAGTCTAGTGGGAATTTTCCACTTCAGTTTCCTATTTTATTTTTATAATACTTCTCTTAAATTAAGCCTCTGACCACAACAGTTAAATTAGGTCAAGTCTTCAAGAGAGATTGATTTAATACCTCATGCAAGTACTAGATAGTTCTAAAGGATTATGTTACTAATCAAAAACATGGTGTAGCTAAAAGTACTTAGCATGGTTGAGTAAATAACCAATATCTAGTAACTCCGTTGATCTGAGCTATGTAAATAATTCATAGCCAACATTCTAGTATTTGCCACCCACTGAAAACTATAATTTTCTATGATACTCCCCAAATTCACACATGAAATCTTTTTTATAAAACATCCATGTTTACTAGTAATTCTGGTTATAAACAAATAAGATTTATAAAGTTCATGATCCTATTTGAAACTATGTTCTATAAAATTATCAAGTCATAACTTAAACGTTGGTGGCAACAAGATTATCTATGCAAAGTCTATTAGGAATACTTTACTAACATCATAGTTTGGATAGGTGATGAGATAGCCTTTTTATTAGTATCTCCCAAGTATCATAAGATTTACTTCATAAACTTAGTTTTGATAGCTCAAGGCTTATCAAAATTTGTAACTATACTATTGATGTTATGAATAAATGGATAAATCGTTAGTGAAGAACTAAAGCTTCTATGCATAAAATACTTTGGGCAAGCATATCGATTATGAGATTGTATCAATTTCATGTTCAACAAAAAGCTTAATATGAATAAACATATAATTATAAGTTCATATTATAAATTGCAATGGAAAGGGGATGTGGCATTAGACCACTCCATCGATGGGATTATGTGTAAGGTTGTGTATATAAAAGACTTTGAAATCGCCCTCGTCCTAAACTATATGATGACTATATGATAACCTTTGGAAAAGATTCGAGGGTTCATGGTTTATGCCATGCAACCGTAGGTTGACATCCATGAACACGTATAACCTTTGAATGATTACAATACTATATGATTGTGCATAAAATTATGTTTTGAATAATTGGGAATCATTGGCATGCAAGAAACTATATGATCGACCCACTGCATGGTTGAATAATTTGTGAGACCACATGTTTCCTTCTCGGCCAAGTGTTGGAAGTATAAGGGTTGGTGTAACCCTATTCTTTGTCATTCTCCTACGTTGATTTCAGGCCTTTGGGCTGCTCTGCAACTGTGTCCATGGCCACCATGCTTAACCTACTATGAGCTTAATGAGCTTTCATCCTGGTTTACAATATTCAATTGCCTTCTTTGTGCTCGAAACCTTGCTTACACTATGAGTTTATCCTGGCAAGAGTTGTGAGGGTCATGACTTACATCTTACGGCCTAGTCTGTGTGTAGTTTTTGGTTCATTCCTCCATGGCCTACCTATTGGGATCGTTTAAAGGGGTTACATGCTTCTGTTACAGTTTGGTTTTGGTTAAAGGGTTTTTGAGAGTGTGGTTCTCATGCTTCGCATTTTTTGTGACAGTTCAAGCTTCACCGTCCGCTTCTTTCTTGGTCGTTTCCCCACTTTCTTCTTGCTACTACTAGCAATGGTTTTTACATGCGTATGAACATCTCTGTCACAGGAGAGTTGAAGGGTTGGCTCCTTGTCTCACTGGTGGCGATGCTCCTATTTCCTGAAGGCTACATTACCTTCGCTTCCTGGTATTAAAAATTGCTTTTAAACATTTTATTAAAATTTACTCTTAAATTAGTTAGATTATGAGCATATTTTAACATTGTGGGTTTGTATCCTGGTAGGTAACGAATTAAAACTCTTTTTGCAGCTAGTACAAATGAGTATGGTCGGCTTCCTGGTTACGGTAAGCCCTAGTCAACCCATGGAAATTCACGCTTGTCAGTTCTTTATAGAACAGTTTTTTCAGTTGGAATTCGTGGCCTGCAACTGACTCTTCATGGGTTACTATTTCTCAGTTTGTTTGTTTAGATTTTTCTAACCCTTGATGTTAGAAGGGTTCTCCATCTTATGCCGTGACTTGTAAATTTTGTTTTACTCGTTTTCTTTTGTGTATAGTTATGTAAAAGAACTCGCAACTTGTCAAGCCATTCTCTGTTAAAACTTTAAGAAAAGAGATTAGCTCTCTTGAGCTTGAACTCAGTTATTTTTAATCTCTTACTGATTTTGTACACTAGGGTTCTTACCCTTATTCGATGGTGAAAAGAAATCTTTACTTGTTAAATTTATCTTGAATTAAATTGCATTACTAAACCCTATTCTGTTATTTCTTTCTATTATAGTAATTTGTTTATAAGCTCGAATATTCGAGCAAGGGTTAATCCTGTTAGTGACCTGTGTATAAAATAATTTCTTTAAATTATTCTGTAGGTTTAGTTCAATAATAAATATTAAGTTAATTGTTTGTTACAGGTATATAGTTATTATAATTCCAATGTTATATTTCTCTATCCTTACAGGACTGTAATAATATTTTATAGTTTAGAGGTTCAGAATACTAGATAAATCCAAATCCTTGGATTATTTCTTATTTGATTACATTGTTATTACTATGGATTAAAATGTTATTATTATAAATTATAATGTTAATACTATGAGGGTTTCGACCCTGTACTTTCTTTTATAATTAATCTTTGTTTAGTTTATTTAAATGAATTAGTTCACTTATAAATAATATTGATTAAATATTATTTACCATTGCATTCAGTCCATTTTATTTTAATAAGTACATAGATAGGTTTTGTTATTATTTCCTTATTACAATATTATAATTGTTGTAGTTAATTTCTTTATTAAAAGTGCTATACTAGAATTACCCTACTTGCAAAGTGAACATTTGTAGATATAGTTAACAGTATGAACAATAAAAGAAACTATGTAAGATAACTTGGTTCTTTCTTCACAGAAATAAATGAGTGTTTTCCTATGTTAATTCTTTACCTATGTTACAGGTTAGAAGTTTTATTTTACAAAATAGAGTTTTGAATAAGAAAATAACTTATTTACAGTAATCAACTTGTTAAAAGAAATAAATCTGTTGTTTGTAAAGTATTATGAATACTTCTTTGCTAGCATTCTTAATACAATAGTCTGGTTTTTAAACAATAACTTAATTAGACAGATTAGGATTCTTTCCTGAAAACATCTATATACAAAAATAAATTACTCCATTGTTCTGAAATACAAAATAACTCTATTAAATCCAGATTTCTATCATATCTTCATCTATTTTAAACACACTACCTGTGCTAGAGTATGGTCTGGTTCGTTCCATATGGGGGAAAACACAGGTAGGATTATCTCATCCAATTACAAATTCAACATTCAAATAACTAAAAGATTATAAACTCTAATAGTTCACAACAAAACATGTAAATCATTCATTATTCATTCATTCTCAAATATAAACTTTTAACACTGCAAATAAAATACTGTAGAACCTGTTTTGAAAGCTGGATGAAAACAGCGTTGGGAGGCCGTTCCTCCCTACCAACTCCTGGAGAGTGCTCAAACAGCATCTTCTCAAGACCCCCGAGCCTGTTCCTAGTCTCCTTGGCTGAGAACTGGTGGAGCATGCAACAGGATACTGGTCCAATGACTCAGTACTAACTCTGCACTCAGCAGTAAGATCTTTCAGCTAAAAAGTTGTACTAGATCACTTCTGTAGTTTTATCCCTCAAACACCTTCCACAAATTCCCTTCCCAATGAAATCCTTTGAAGTACATTCACCTGAATTATTATCTTCTTGCAATGAGCTACCTCGGCTTTCTTCAATGGGCATTTTTATTAAGATTTCCTAGGTCTTTTTGGGTTAGTTGTCATTAATTGAGCCACCTGCTCTAATCCCACTTTCTTGGGGGATCATGACCCCAAATGTAGGGAGGTTTCCACCTACAACATTGGAAGTGTTTGAGGATGCTGCCACTTGTCTATTTTCTCTCCACCCAGTCTCCTCCACCAACTTGACCAGTAAACACTCTTTTAACAACTCTCCCAAGCAGTTGTCTCCACTTTTTATTTATTTATAATTAAAACATTCATAATTAAATTCAACATCCTTAACTCTGCTGAGTCATCAATTACAACTTAGCATAAAATTTAACATATTGTCTTGAAATAAAATCAAATATGATAATACTATTTTTTGCAAAATTGGGGCATGTGACAGAATCGATCTGGTACTCTCATTGTGGATCTCTGATATCTCATCGAGAGGTCACTAATGGCAGCATCTGGGATATCCAAGGTCAACCTTTCCAGGTTTCCCTATAGCTCCCCGGTGATATCATCACCCTATGGTACAAAGCGGGCTCCAGCTCACCTATCCAATGGAGAAGCTCCTCCAGGTCGCGCTGCTCCAACATCTGCATGAGAATATAAAGGTCTCATCACTTAACATAAAAAATATAAAACAAAAAGAAACATAAAAACATTTCATCCATTTTAGGGTTTCTTGCTTCTTATCGATGTTGCCCCACTGTCCGCCAGGTGGGAGTGGTAGGTCAGGATCTCCGGTGAAGTTCGTACCTATGTAAGCATAATCCTCAACCATGAGGATCTGACCTCAGAGCCATCTGAAGAATGGATCACCAAAATTCACCCTTCCGCTAACTACTCGTGTACGAGCCATGACCTCGACCCACCTTAGCATACAGGGGTCCCGCACTCTCAGAATTTGGAAGACAACATGAGGTCTCATTTGTGGAACCCGCTCAAAGAAGAAGCAGGATAAAATGGAGCCAAAGCAAAAGTTCTTTATCTCTCCCTGTCGACACTTAGTCAGCTGATCTTTGAATATTGGAAGCATGGCTTCCGTCCAGTTGAATACCATGGGTGCCATGGCCTCTATGGTATACAGCATGTGTGCCCTAAAATCTTGGTGCACACCACGACTCCCGGCCACCCTCTGCATAGTAAATAGGATGGTCCATAGGGGCCCATCTGTCACTACTCTGATGGGTATTTTCTTCCTCGATGACCTCATCCCTAGAACACAGTGACAATCTATAAGCTCTTGAGTGGTAATATCCCCTCCACAGGAACCTGTCAGTAAGATGGAGGCACCCCATCTCAAGAGACCAATCAAGAATTAGATGTCCTCTACTTCCATTGTAAGAATATGGACCCCCACCTCAAAGTACTATTGCTCTGGATTCCACATCCGCGGTATGTGTTCCAGTAACCACTCATGTGACACCATGCTTGGGGTCCAGAAGAAATTCAGGAGCCCATAGTCCCGTAATGCGGCTATACAACCCACATTTCTCTCAACAAAATCATCATCATTGTCATGTGTTCTTTATTTCCATATCACCATGTTTTGAGAAACCAAGACCTATCATAAACAATCATAGCATGCATTAGAATCATCCCTAATCATTAAAAATCAAAAGAATGACTTATTTTTGCTCATGCTATTAGTTTAAAATCTCCATGGTCGACACCTCCTATGCATCGTTGGAGACAGGCGGTGGCACTGCCTATCAACTATGTTATAAGCGCGGTTCTTGGGTGGTACCGCATATCCCACAAGGGGTAGGTGCGGTGCCTGCTTTTAAGGTTTTAGGGCTTGCCATATGAGCCCAAAACCCCACCAAAACTAAAAATAAACACTATGAAATGAAAGAATAGGGTTTTAGCTGTTACCTGTAACTGACGGTGCTCAAAACGGATGGTGGGAACTCTCGGTATCAGCTATTGAATATATGGCTAAGAAAGTGCTCCAAATGCTCTCCGCTATGGGTAAATAGTGAAATGATTTGATTTTTTACTATTTACATAACTTATATAGGCATTTTTGTGTCTGACATACTATAGTTTTGATATAAAATCATATTTTAGTCAAATTTTATCTGTCGTAATTCCTTAATGCTAGTTATAAATGCATTTAACACTTGTATCTAAGTCGATTGCAAGATAAGAGAACCATAGAAAAAGCTTTGGAAGTTTGTTTACGGCTTTTTCGCACTTTCATAAAATGGAAAAGGTCGATGAGCATTTATTACGACACTTTGTTCATGCTCTTTAAACCCAGTATCAAAGGTCTGAGTCCATTTCAGTTTCTTTCCAGGCTCGTAAAAAGTTGACATTGTGTAAAGAAGCGTCATAGAGTCTTATTTTCACCTCCTTTCCAGGCTCGTAAAAAGTGACATCATGTAAAGAAACCTCATGGAGTTCTCTTTAAACTATTTTTAGGCTCCCTAAATACAAAAATATTGTCGAGCGATCTTGTCTTCTTCACGCTCGTTAAAGTATTTGAAGAGTCGTCCATCCGACGGTAGGTTATCTCTCTTTCAGTTCGGATAGGACTATTTACGAAAAAGGAACACTCCATCCAATCATGACTAGAAGAGTTCCCTAAGGAATGATTTTATACTTTTTCGGTCCTTAGGGACTAAATCATACGAAAAAGGACCCCTCTGGAGTCTTCTTCTGTAATCATTCAGACTCTCTAAACATGAACGATACCGAGTTTTCTTTCAGTGGACTCGTTAAATTAAACATTGAGAGACTTGTTTTGGGAATGAACCCCTCCTCTCTCAGGTTCATAAAACATATGAGTCTGGACTTGTCTTTCGACAAGCTATATCGAGTGTTTGTTACCCTCTTTGAACTCATAAAACTGAAAAGAGTCACTCATTGACCATGATGGGGGAAATGGGAAAGGAATCATTTTGCAAATACTGGTAGTTGTTTGTCATTACCTTTGAACATGGCACTTGTCTACACATCATGTCAGTCAATTGGGTATTCATCTGATCTCCATGATGATCCACTTTCATGAGTCATGTCACTCCTTTGAGTCTGCCAAAAGAATGCATTGTCCACTGTCGCAGTGTGTGTTTGTCCCATTCAGTCATGATTCCAAGTCTTGTTGTCATGCTTCCTGATGTTCAAAGAGGATTTGAAGAAGTTTTACCTCTGCAGTCCACATAGTCTATGTGCCAGTATTTTTGAGTTAGTATTATAGTTACTACATTCACATCATTCCAGAACTATGTTTCAAGTTTCATGTCATCGATGTGGGACTCATCATGGCCCTCCTTTAATGAGACTTTTTCCCGTCGACATCAACTCATCATCCGGGAAATAGTCTTAGAAACAATATTTGGTACCTTGAGATCTATATGCCTTAATGACTGGTTCTCTCACTCTCGACATAGGTTCAAATAATTGACCTTTGATCGATAGAATCGACTGGGTGTTCGACATCAGGACATCTATTCGCACTCAGTAGATTGTACTAGGGTACCTTGGGAATCATTGACATCAATGGTGATCTCCCTCACACTTGTTAACGATTCACATCATTGGCCGGTAGTCAAGTGGTTTCTACCATGTTTGACATCATATCATTGTAATCACATGGATATAATCGTACTTTGTGGAAGACGATACGAAGACCCTGGGTGTTTGTTTAAAGCGCTCATTTCTTTTCCCCAGGTTGCGATGGATTTTTGTATATCTAGCATGGATCCACATTTGTATGGTCATGGCTATGCTCAAATTTGTGTCTGTATGACATAGATCTACATTGTATGTCTGGTAGCTATGTCCAAGTTTGAGTCCTCTATCACATGGATCTACACTGTATTCTAGTAGCCATGCTTGTTTATTCCTCTCATAGATCTGCCTTGTATTTGTCTGCAGCCATGAGTTGGTTACTTGTGTCTATGAGTCAACATCCTGATGTACTATAGATTCCTAGTGATGACTTGACAACACACTCTGATCAAGCCGACATTTTCACCTCGTAGTGACGACTTGTTCTCTCAAAGCTCTCATTTATCATATCCCTCTAATACTCATGATTCGGGGGAAATCCTGTTATACCAAAATCCTGTCACCATCATGTGATAAGACTCTTAACATACCTACTTGCCCTGAATCCCAGCACTTGGAGTGGAAACTCATACCATTTTGTAAATCTTTCACAAAAATGATCAGCACCGTGCCTTCCCCTTTGTCCAAGAGCGGTACCTTGCTCGCACTGCCTATCCCTTGTTATCCAGAAGCAGTGCCACCGCTTATGGCCATTAGTCCATAAGTGTTTCTTACCTGAACTGCTCTGTCATTGAAGGAGAAAAGAAGTACCCTGGGTAAAATGGGAAAAAAGAGAGGCTTCTTGAGGCTTCTAGATCATGAGCTTCCTGTCCTCCCTTATCCCTATCATTGTGGGTTAGTTGAGCTTGAGATCCCTCATCCTAGGATCTTAGAGGACACCTCATCCACAAATATCTCAACCATCCCTATCCATTGAGCCTTATAAATACAAGCTCATGTCCATGGTTGAGAGGAGGACTCTAAAGGTATTGTTATGCTATTGGATTTATTACTTGGCCCAAGCCATTGGAGAGCATAGAGAGCAAAAGTTGGATCTTATGGGGATGAGAGTGTTTAGTTTCATGGAGATGCATGTCAACACTAAGGCTTAACTGGTTGTAAACTTCTCCATTTTATCTTAATGCAAAGTTGATTTCTGTCCAACATTACTGTTGTTGTTTGATTTCACATGTATGTTGTTAGATTCCTTAGTCACTAACATGGATCAGTAGATTATATTCTAGAAAATTTGATGTGTTTGCGTGTTTAATCTGATTGTAGGCACACAGGGTTACTATTGAAGCATCACATTCCAGGTATCTACGGCGTCCAAGGAGGGTATTCAACCTTTTTCATTCATTTGTTCTGGATCTGAACCATTCAGACCAGTGGAACACTTTACTATCTGTAGAAGGTGAAATATTCCAGCTAATAGCCTGTCCTCAATGGGATACAAGCAGTGCTGGCCATGGAGAAATAAAAATGGTTACACAAGAAAAAGTAGCTCATTTTAATTGATTTGGATGCTTAAAAATGATTCTAACAAGTCTTGTGATTGTTTTTGGCAGGTTTTTATTGATAAAAAATGGTCATATGGAAAGAGAGACAGCATGATAATGACGACGCCTTCGCCAAATGAAATGTGGGTTGCATAGCCGCATTGAGAGAATGTGGACTCTTAAATTTCTTCCACACACCCAGTATGGTATCGCATGAGCGATTACTAGAGCACATACTCCAGATGTGGAATCCATAGCAACAATATTTTGTGGTTGGTGCTCACATTTTGACAGTTGAGGTAGAGGACATCTACTTATTGAATGACCTTTCAAGACGAGGTGCTCCCATCTCGTTGACTGGTTCCCACGGGGGGGAAATTACTACTCAGGCTTTGATAGATCATCACTTCATTCCTGGGACAAGGACATTGAGGAAGAAAATCCCCATAAAAGAAGTGATGGATGGACCTCTATAGATTGTGTTATTTACCATGCAGAGAGTGCCTAGAATCCAAGGAGTGCACCAGGCATCTAGAGCACATATTCTCTATGCCACAGAGGCCATGACACCTATATTCTTTAATTGGGTGGAATCCCTACTTTCGATCTTCAAGGATCAGCTGAGCAAGTGTCGACAGGGGGAACTGAAGCAATTTGGTTTCGGTTCCATTCTATCTTTCTTCTTCTTTGAGCGGGTTCCACAGATGAGATTCCAGGTGGTCTTTACAGAGCTAAGAGCATGGGACCCTCACATGCAAAGGTGGGTCTGGATTATCGCCCGTACTAGAGCGGGCAGCGGGAAGGTAAAGTTTGGTGACCCATTCTTTTGATGGTTGAGAGATCAGCTCCTCATGGTGGAGGATTATGCATATGCAGGCACTGACTTCAGCAGTGGCCCTGACCTACTGCTCCCACTTAGTGGACAATTGGGTGACATCGGTAAGAAGTAAAAGACCCTAAAATGGAAATAATGTTTTTATGTTTTTTATGTTTTATATTTTTTATGTTAATTAATGAGACTTGAATTTTTTCATGTAGATGTCGTAGCAGCATGACCTAGGGGAGCCTCCCCATTGGATAGATAAGCCAGAGCTTGTTTCATACCACAGGGTGACAATGCGACCGAGGAGTTAGAGGAAAACCTGGAGAGGTTGACCTTAGACATCCCTGATGCTTCCATTGATGACCTCCCTCTGAGGTATCAGAGGCCTACAGTAGGAGTACCAGGTCGTTTTAGCAGACTACTATGTAGAGTAGCCCGGGAAGTGATGTGTTACCACGAGAATCATTAGATGATGTGTGCATGATGTATCCACTAAAAGCTGATAGCTTCAAGATTTTGTATGGTGATTTTTACCTGAAATCCTGTGTGCTTCAGATGAGTTCTCGTGTCTTTAATAGTTTATTTACAATGAACCAAGTTTTATTTTCATGTCATGAATGATAAATATGCCAGTCTAGGATGTAATTATCCAATGAGTCAGCAACTACATTATTTTCCCTAGGGATATGCCTATAAGTGATAGTTTCAAATGACCTTTATAACAAGCATACCCTCCGAAAAATATAGAGAAGAATAGGATTCCTAATTGTATAAACATGGTTTAGATGACAAACCACGAGTTGTGAGTCCATCAAGACTACCAAGTTGCGAACATCTTGGGAGGCACCTTCAGTCAGAAGACCTATGACTGCTCGATACTCAAAGATATTGTTAGTAGTGGGACCAATACAAACCGCTCCTGAACTAACCAAGTTGTAAGCTAGGGAATACAGAACCCAAGCAGCTAAGGCAAGATTCAATGTGTGGTGGCAAGCACCATCAACAAAGCCATAGAAAGCCATCTACTATGCACGACCAAAACATGGTATAAACAGATACGGACACTAAACTTAAAACCATATTGAAAATACTTAAGCACACTGAAAGTCAAGCAATATACATATATACAAGATACTATCCAAGAGAGATCTAGGCATAGTGCCTCTTTAGGTACAACGTATTGCGAGGTTGTCCTAAAGGGATTCCATCGTAGTCTACGAGCTCGTACACCCCTTTCTCTAAAAATTTAGAAATAATGAAAGGACCATACCACATGGATTCGAACTTTCATTTCCCTAGTTTGTCATATCTTTGATCGTAATTCAAAACTAGGTCACCCTCATTAAAGGCACGAGGTTGGACAGATTTAACATACTGCGCCTTGACGTGTTTCTTGTGTGCCTCATTAGCCAAGGCAGCAGCTCTCCTAGTTTCGTCAAGGTTGTTCAAGTATAAAAATCTCTCTTCCTCTGCAAAAGTGTCTGGGAGAAGTTTGACGACAAGTTTCAAGGATGGAATCTGACATTGAATTGGCAAGACATCTTCAAGTCCATAGACAAGCTAGAAAGGTGTGAAACCAGTAGTTGTTTTCACCAAAGTCCTCTAACCCCAAAGAGTGGAGAAAAGGATATGGTTCCAGTTGGATTTAAGGTCTCCAACCATTCGACGAAGTTTCATTTTCAAAACTTTGTTAATGGCCTCTACCTGACCATTAGCTTGTGAATAATATGGCATATATTTTTCATGATGAAAACCTAGCTTGGCACTTAGTTCCTCCATCATTTGATTATGGAAATGTGATCCGTGATCAGTAACTATGGACTATGGGACTCCGAATCTAGCTAGCACATTATTGAACAAGAAGAGAGTGGAATTCTTACCATATTCCGCATATGTAGGCATGGCCTCAGCCCATTTTGTGAAATAATCAATGGCTATGATGATGTAACCATGCCCCCCGACTGAGGTAGGCTTACAATGCATGAAGTCAATCCCCCATTTGGCGAATGGGCCAACGGTAATGATGGGTTGTAGCAGAGTAGGATGGTTGTGCTTTTTCAAATAAAAGTGTTGACAAGGTGGGCATTTCTTGACAGCCTCATAACAATCTTTAAATACTGAAGGCCAGAAATATCCAGCGCGAAGGATTTTCTAGGCTGTAGCCATCCCAGATAAATGACCGCCACATGCTCCAAGTGGCAATCATTCAACACTTGTTCAGCTTTCTCATGGGTGAGGCATCGCCAGAGAACAGAATCAATCCCACGTCTATACAAAGCGTCATTCAAGATGAGGTAGTATTTTTCATGGTGACAGATACGATGGCGATCGTCAAGGGATAGATTTGGCTGAAATCCTTGTGTTTGGAGATAAATGAGCAAATATCCATAACATGGGTCAGTAGTGCTAATCAGGAATAGGAATTCATTCATAAATGAATCACTAGGCTCAGATTCCATCGAAGCACAGGGAAGATCACACATGAGCTCGGCAAAGACCAAGGATTTCTTTGATGTGGCTTTGGCAAATTCCATATCAAACTCTTGTAGTATGACTATCCATCGGGAGTACTTTCCCCCGAGCACCTGACGAGTCAGGATGTAATACATAGGGTTCTGGTCTGCCAATACAGTGGTTGTGCGGAGCAAAATGTAGTGACGAAATTTTTGAACAACAATGACCGTGGCCAATGCTAATTTCTCCATGCATGAATATCGGGTTTCAAAATCCATAAGATTCTTACTAGCATAGTAAATCATGTGCTCCTAATCATCGGGATTTTCCTGCACCAAAACCATAGCGATGGTAGTAGTGGAGGCAGCAATATATAATAGAAAATACTTTGAATAATTTGGGGGGTGTATCACGGGTGAATGAGTCAGAGCATGTTTGAGATTATCAAAAGCTCATTGGGCTTGGTCATCCCAATAGAACGGAGTGTCCTTCTTAAGGAGACGCATATAACCGTGTGTTTTCTCTGCAAAATTGCATACGAAATGATGGAGGAATTTTTCCTTCCCTTGCAAACTTTGGAGTTCTAAAGGCTGGTCAGGGCTTGTAGAGCTAAAATGGTGTAAATTTTCAATGGATCTATCTAGATTCCATCCTTAGATACCACAAAACCTAACAGGCATCCCATCTCAATGAAGAAAACACATTTATGAGGATTGAGCTATATATATTATAATGACAGCATCTCAGGAAAATGTCTCTAAGATGACCAGGTTGGTCTTCCCATCGCTGTGAATGAGCAGGGAGGTCATCAAGGTACAGTTCAACAATATCTTTTATATCATGAAACACATAGGACATAGCACGCTGGAAACTGGCTCCAACATTTTTTAAGCCAAATGGTAACTTCCTATATGCAAAGTTTCCCCATGGGAAAATGAATTTCGTCTTGTGTTGATCAGTGGGTAAAATCTCAATCTGATTATAACCAGAAAATCCCATGAATGAGAAGATGACACTTACGTCACAGTTGTCAATAATATAGTCGATATGAGGAGTAGGAAAGTTATCTTTGGGACAAGATTTATTCAAATCTATAAAATAGATACAAACTCTAATGGTGCCCTACTTTTTATTAACAAGGAAAATGTTTGATACCCATTTCGTCAGGGGTACGGGATAAATAAACCCAGCTTTGAGAAGTTTCTCTATTTCAACTTTAATAGCTGCGACCTTCCGTGGATGGACTTGCCTTAGTTTTTTCTTGACATTTTTAGCAGGGGGATATGTTTTTATTTCATGTACCACAATGGATGGGTCTATCCCCGGCATTTCTTCATAAGACCAGGAAAAAATATCACGAAATTCTTTGAAAAGTGCCTTGTGCGCTTCAGATTCTTTTGTCGAGCAATTCTGCCCAACATGAACATGCTCAATGGTACCAGGATTGGATGATATGTCAATTGAATTTGTTTGAGTAATGTTGCATAAGTTTCCTTTAGAATCTATGTCTTGTAACAATAAAGGACTTTGAGGTGTGTTGACAATATCAGTGGAAAATAGGGATGCAAAGTCATGGTCTACCGAACTAGTGTTGGGAAGGAACGAGGATCTATGATGGTGATCCTCCCAGATAGGCTCATTCATATTCATGATTTCCATAATGGACTCGTTCAAAGGAAAATTATTAGAGAGATTATCCAGAATAGGAAGAGATGGTTCTAACCAGTAGGCCATGTGGTAAGGGTCCAAAGCCACTAGATGAAGTTCATCAGTGTGGTCATCGGAGAGGTTGGGAATGATGTTGTACATTTCTTCATGCGGACTCAATGAGGTGGACTCAACAATTTGTTTGCCCTTTAGATCATAATCAAAGGACACAATCATATTTACTGTCACTATGTCTATGTTAGGAGGAGTGGACAGAAAAATCCCCATAAGGGACGAATCCTTCAACATGCCTACCCCAATCGACTGGTAAGGAGGAGGGGATTGGCCTAACATAGTGATGTTATTATCCATAGAGGTAGTAACATCCGGTGTACAAAAATCAATCTGGTCAATGGTGACAATTCTCCCTAGATGTGGAAATTGGACAGTGTGAAATACTATCGAAGCGATAGCAGTCATGGCGTAAAACCAATTTCTTCCTAGAAGGAGGTTATAATAGAACGGGGTGTCTAGTACTTCTACTTGAAAAGAAGTAGTTTTTCCTCCAAGCTCAACTGCAAGGGATGATATGAGACCATGGGGCTGGAAACCTCATCCATCAAAGGCTTTCAGAGTCGTAGGTGATATTACAAGCTTGGGAGAGCCGATAGCTTTCCAACAAGACAGGGACAAAACCGAAGTTGAAGCTCCTTCATCTAAGACAATTCTAAATACCTTCTTTTCGACTACTTTTGTGATGATTTGGAAAGCGATTTTGTGAGGTAGTCTAGAATTATAGTTCTCAACATTGAAATGAATCAAATTAGTATTGTTTAGGTCTAAAGCTCCTAACATAGTTAACAAGTTTTTGTGTTGTGTAGGACAACTTTGGAGTACTTCCAAGGTAGACATTGCACATGGTTCCTGAGCGAGATCTTCAACTACATTATAAAATTGAAAAGCTTGGGCATTAGGGTTAAAAACATCCTTCCTAAGTGTTCTCTTGGGTGGACGCAAAACCATGTCTAGAGTAGGCTTCTCGATGGTTAGGGAGACAGTAGACGAGGAATTCCTATAGGGTTGGGTGGATAATTAATGTTTCCTATACTTACTTGATTTACTATGTAACCGTACCCCCAAGAGGTTTGATTGGTTACAGGTTGTGCCCCCAAGGGATGACCTAAACTGGATGGGGGCTTAACCACATTTATGTGCGTAGGAGGGACATAAACTGTATATTGCTCTATACCAGAGGTCTATCCTTGACTAGGTACAATTTCGGTGATAGATAATGTAGGTCGTGTCGAGGGTTTCCCCCCGACACTAGAAGGTAATGATGAAACACGAATTAAATGTTGAGCCCCAGGTGTAGAATACCTGGGGGTATTGGGAACAGACATAATATGGGAGGCGGTGGGGTTGTAAGTTTGACCTGGATTATGTAGAGTCACTGTGTGATCTAGAATCAGTTCAATGGGTCTCATAGAATCGTCAAGTGAATGATATCCCACAGGAATAGCTGCGGAACATGATGGTGTTGTTCCCAATATGTCATCTATTTTATTTTCAAACTCTTATGCACAGAGAATAGCTTCCTAGTATTGTCTATGTTCTTCTTCATTTGGTGAAACTTCTTCAGCAAAGTTTAAATGGGTTCCAAATGAGGCAATGGCTTGTCCTATAGAGGTATCCCAAAATGGAGCATTGGGACCATAATTTGGATGGGTATTATCATCAACACGACCTTCTGTGGGAGAATGGAATGAAGTATTACCTCGAGAAGGTTGTTGCACCAAGGGAGGTGAGTGTGAAGGATATGATCCTCTACTTTCTACAACCACATTCTCTCCCACTTGGGAGTTGGTACAGCTCCTTGGTCGATAGCTTCCATAGGATTTTCTCCTGAAACAGGAATAAAATTGGGTGGCAAGCGTCGTACTCTTCTAGACTGTCTTAGCTCAGCCAGTTTGTACAGCTCCTATCTAACCTAGGGTCTCAAAAACTAGAAAACACACCAAAAATTTCCCTACTCAAGATATAGGCCAAACAAGCAAACTTAAATGACAGGAGGAGTTCAGATAGTCAGGTCTCTCACCAGGATTGTCAAGAAAGTGCCACTCGCGATATACCTCAAGGGTACGTGCATAGTAATCTCCCTGAATGTTGTTTTTGATGTATGGCTCCAAGCAAGATGGCCAAAGGGCTTTTCTCAGATGGATAAGGTATCCTAGTGGGGTCTCCCGATATATGCAAGGTACGTGGGAGCTCAAATCGGTAGTAGTGTTGTCTAATGCATAACTGTTCACAAGGGGCCTTCCAATATACAATCGAGTATGTGAAGTACCTTTCTATATACCTTAAGGGTATGTGAAAGGCCATTCGATATACCTATGGTACATGGAAGAACTACGCGAGTCCTAGGATGTAATGCGGATGAGTAACGATAGCTCCTATGCTTAACGACACCCGAACACGTCTCTAGCCTATCACTCAAATTGCTATGTAAATTTTAACCTATAATTACCATTAATTTTAAAGTGGATGGTGAGGTGAATGCATGGAATTTTGACAGAAAAAGTAAAACCATGCACTATGCATATGCAAATATTTCACTTTACCGTTCGTGGTATGCCTACCTACGGGAGGGAAAGAGAGTATTTTCTTTTCGTTTTAAAACCAAATATTCCCAAATAACTATCTTGAACAAATCAAAATCAAAGACAAGAAACACATTCCAAACTCATTTTTCTTTTTTGAAAGCAATCGAAAGGGGAAGAGTCTATTTTCCTAAAAGAAAAACAAGAAGCACTCTACATGCATATGCACTCTATTTTTCGATTTTTCTTACAACATAGATAAATCTAACTTAAAACTACACTATTTTTTTATTTTGATGAGATAGTACTAATGCAAAAGAGACAAAAGAACACAGAGAACTTGAAATCTTGTGAGGCTAATAAGAGATCCGATGCCTTATGCTCAATAATGATAATGACCTAATCTCAGTCAAAAAAAATTCTTTTTAACAAGCAAAAAGAAGTCCTCTATGGAAACAAAAAATGAAATCAAGATGCTAATCAAATGGTTTTTCTTTCAGTATTTATAACAGAAATGAAAAGAGAGCTCACTAAAACCTAAGCTTTCAAAAAATAATTCCTTTCATAGTCACAACCAACAAGTACGGAAGGAAATGAATAATCAACATGCCTAGTATAACTTTTGAATTCTTCAATCAAACCAATCTTTTACCACAGAATTTCCAACCATGAGCATTCAGATTCTAACACACTGTTGGTCGCTGGGCAGACCCGGGTTTACTATAATGTACCAACAACACCCCTAGCTCACTGGCCCTTTCGGAAACAGACCGCGGAGCGGCCTGAAGTCTCACCCGAAGTGATCCTAATGGGTTGGCCAAAGACTCAAGTGTCTCAACCAGGTTCTGTATAGCATCCTATGTGTGTCTCGCAGCTCTTCTTAGCCCGCGAGATGTCTCTTTCCACGACGCGCAGTTTCCTCTTACTCGCGATGAATCTAACCTTTATCGCATCGCCACGTCCTGGGCAACACGTAACTTTCTCCTATGCTCAATCCTTAACCCGCGGTATCACGCACCACAGCTCCTCTGATGGTGCGATATCACCCCTCTGCGATATCCTATCGCTACGGCTCAGCGTACTTAGTGTATTGGTGTTCAACTTACAGGACTCAACACATAAGAATGTTTTACACTACGACTCTTAACTGTCTTGAGTGAAACTTAGACAAAATCTTATACAGAATACTTAAATACTTCAACTTGCATTTATCCTTTTAATATGTTGTGAACTAAATAACACATACATACATTTACTGTAAGCAAAGTTCACGTAATGAATGACAGATATAACAAGTAAATACAATCACATGAATCAATCACATAACGCTCTGATTTTATGTGGTTCACTTCTAGGGTAGAAGCTACGTCCACAGAACTGTGTTTCTATATTATAACTTGAGAGAGGTACACAGTTCTGCTGCATCACATATGCAGCTAGATATCTTCTGGGTAAATCCGCACACAGCCTGGAGCCCTTCTCTCTTAGATCTCTTCTCTATATTGCCTTCTTACAATATACTCTCACTCTCTCTCTCTCTTTGTCAATCCCTGCGGATTGTTACAATACAAAATAACAGTGAGCTAACAGACTACTGGACTCTCAGACTCGCTGATGTCTGAATAGCTACAGGTTACCCTAATAGCTCCAGAAGGACTGACTAGCTAACCTTTTAAAATACAAAATACATCCCTTTATAGGCAGCCCAAAGGTCTCGCCATTACAACACTGTGGGCCTATCCCAACAGTAACCCAAATATCTAACTAGTGACAGTCAGCATATCTGTACTTGGGGTAGCGACTTTCCATCACACCACTGCTCTCTGCTGTCTTCCATGCTTCCCGACGCTCACCATGGGTACTATGCACCGCTTCCTGTCTTATGTCCTTCGTCTTCAATACCTCGGCTTCGTTGCTCCTTTTCCTTTATGAGGGTAGCTGAGCCCTCCCATCTTCACTGCTTCCTTCAATGTAGTGGTTGAGCTCTCTCTTCTCGGTCGCTCAGGTAACGTCATCTTTCTTGACTTCCATGTCCCAACAATCACGGTTTATGGCTCTACTCTGCAGCTAGAAACATGCTACGGCGTCGTAGTTTTACCTTATCTCTTCATCTTCGCCAAACTATCTATCTGCCAAAATGGTAGCTTCTCCTGTAGCTGCGGGATTCTGCTCCAACAGTCCCCTAAAACTTACTTGTGGCTCATCCTTGAGCCACTACCAGCAGGCTTCTCCTACTGTAGCTTCTCCTTGGCTTCCTGCGAAGTGCGTTGAAGCTTGTCCCGAAGTCCTGCTACTTCATTCTGCATAGCTGCGACACGCTCTTGTGCTAAGTCAAGCATAGCTTGACTAATACTTGAGTCTTCTGCTAACTTAGTTCGTTGGGTTCTCTTATCTTTCCTTCCCTCATTGTCATGCTCTCGCTCTCGTCGCTTGCGAGAGCTTTTAAGGATCTTCAGGTCTTGAGAAGTCTTCCACATATATCCTTTCCTCTTTATCTGGGTTAGAACTTTTATCACAAGGAAAGTAGAAATCTGTATATTCCAGCCTTCTCAAACATTTCATTCAGTCTGGATCCATCCTTATGAGAACTACACAGGCCTTGAATTCCATGCCGAGAATAAGCCTTTGTCTGCACGCTGGAGTTCTGCTTGTTCGGTTTGTTTTCCCTTTCACTTTTCTTCTCAACAAATCGCTCCAGGAATTCATGCTACCTCTGATCTCTAGATTTTTTTTTCTTTGCCTCAGCAGTCTGTTGTTCTTCTCTTAGCTGATCAGATAGGTCAGCTGCCTTCTCCCATTGCTTTCTTTTTCTCATTTTTACTTTCTTCCTGGCGGGATATTTCTTCTCATCATTTCGCTGCTCTGCTTTCTTATCTTCAGTTATTGACTCGTCTTTCTTCTTCTCTTCAGCAGAGAATTTGATGACATCTTCTACATCCTGTGCTTGACTCCTCATCCTTGGCAGTTGTCTGTTCTGTGATGAACTTGGCGTGACACCCTTAGGTGGCATCGTCAGAGCATACATAAGGCCTCCATGCTCGAACCTTTCCAAAATGTCTTCTATGGGTTCTTCCTTGGACAGAACCCACTCGGTGCAATACCTTGGATTGGAAATGGCTGCAAACTATGGAAATCATAGCACTCTGTAAGGAAATTAGCTCTGCATAGGGAAAACTTAACAATGCACTCTATAGCTCTCGGATCTTGCAAAAGTAATCGTCCTAAATGAATGATCTCGGTCGTATTAATGCCTGGACAAGACCACACCCGTCATTCTGATCCTCAATAAATGCTGAAATCCAATCAATTTCCCTCGAAGCGTGTGTATGCAGGCACCGGTCTCGTCGAAGATTTTCCAAATATGGACAATTGATTATGCTGTGCCCAGATCTACGGTAAGGTATACTGGTCATTTCTTCATTAACTTCCTATCAGAAGACGACTTGACTAGCCCTCTGTCTTGTTGAAAACTAGGTACGTGGCACGGAGAAACATCACGCTGCTACGATGCCACACCGCATCACTTGCTCAAAACAAACTTAAGCGTTTTTTTTTTTTGACTTGCACAAAATGAACTGTCCTTATGCGATTCCTGCTACTTATAATACCTGTCGGTGTAGACTAATTCCCGGTGCGATGCCTCCTTTCAACTACACTGGACATTTGCACCGCCTCGTGACTCTGAGTTAGGTCTGAGAGGTGGATTGGCTGTCACTATAGAGCTTAAGCCTACTACCATTGATCATCGTGGGAAGAAGCTCCCCATTCAGTTTGCTGAGCTGAACGGCTCCTCCCTATGGGACTTGTTGTATCTAATAGAGCCCCAACCAATGCGTCTTGAAATTCCCTGGAAACTTAATAAATTTACTGTCATAGAGGAGTACTAGGTCTCCGATCTAAAGAGTCTTACTCTTAATGTGTCTTTCATGCCAAGCTTTTTCTCGTGCCTTCTGCACTTTATGATGGAATCTGGCGATGAATCTGTCTTCCTCTAAGGAAAGCAACTGTGCTAACCTTTCCTGCACTGTGTCTGTATCAGCCATTCCAGTGATCTGAGCAATTCTTAAACTGGGAAGATTATACTCCATAGGCATAACAGCCTCCTGTCCATACACCAGGATAAAAGGTGTGTGTCCTGTAAATTTCTTGCATGTAGTCCTATACGCCCATAATACAGTGTTGACTCTGAGGTCCCAATCATTCCTTTGGCTGTTGCAGATCTTAGTAAGAGTGTTTTCTAAAATCTTGTTAAAGGCCTCCACCGTACCATTATCTTGTGGGTGGTAGGGAGTGCTCTTGTGGTGCTGTGTCTAGAATTCTTTCGTCAAGGCCTCAATGGTGCGATTCAAGAAGTGTGTGCCTTGATCGCTCATCAAAATTACTGGGCATCCAAATCTAGTGATGATGTTTTCAAAAACGAACTGTGCGGCTGTAGCAGCATCACAATTTCTTACTGCTTTGGCCTCTTCCCACCTGGTGAGGTACTCTGTTCTAGTGATGATATATCTCGCACCAGTTCATTTTCTTGGTGGGTTGATAGGACCGAAAAATTCTATAGCCCACTTGTCGAATGTGCGCAACGTAATCTGCGGTCGCAGTGGCATTTCATCTCGTCATGAAGGTTTTCCTACCCTCTGGCAGATATCGGAGCATCTGCAAAAGTCCTTAGTGTCTTTGTGTAACGTAGGCCACCATAATCCTGCAGCTAGGATTTTCTGCACAGTCGGCTTTCCTGCGAAATGACCTCCTACGGTACCTGAATGTGCTTCTCTAATAATAGCCTCTTTTTCATGTGGCATCACACATCTGCGCAGGACTTCATCTGGACCTAACTTGTATAACTATCCTGCGATCAAGGTGAAGTCTGCTGCTTTAACAACCAACTGCCTCTTTTGATGCTTGGTAAACTCCTCAGGTGCCCTTCCTGTAGTGAGAAAGTGAATTATATCAGCATAGTACTCATCTGTGATCTAGATAGAGAACAACTGTGCATTTGGCAAATTGTCCTCTAGATTACTTGGCTCTTCTCCTGAGTCTATTCGCGACAGATGATCAACTCTGGCGTTGAATCTTCCTGGTTTGACAATGATTTCAAAATCATACTCCTGAAAGAGGAGTAACCATCTGTAGATTCTTCCCCCTAACACTGGTTTATTGACCAGATACTTCAATGCGGAATGGTCAGTAAACATCTTGAACGAGGCACCCAATAGGTAGTGCCTGAACTTCTGTAGCACATACACCATAGCTAAGCCTTATCTTTCTGTCGTGGTGTAGTTCTTTTCTGCTGGAGTATGCGATAGGATGATCGATACCTCCTTCTCCTGGTTGCGTTAAAACAACCCCTAGTGCGATGCCAAATGCATCCACATGTACATGAAACGGCTTAGTCCAGTTTGGGAATACTAAGATGGGTGTTGTAACCATCTTTTCTTTAAGTGTGTTTAGACTCTACTGGCATTCCTCATTCCATAGGAATTTTACATCTTTCTTTAACAGTTTTTCCATCGGTGCTGTAATCTTTGCGTATCCTTTGATGAATTTTCTGTAGTACCTGGTATGACCAAGTACTGTCCTCAATTGTTTGACTGAGTTGGGTGCTGGAAGATTTACAATGATGGAAATCTTTGCGGGATCTACCATCAAGCCTTTCCTGCAAACAATGTGACCCAACAAAATACCGAATGGTGCACAGAATAAACATTTTTTCAAGTTTAGAGAAATCTGGTACTACCTACATTTCTCTAACATCAGTCTTAAATCTTCTATGTGCTTGTCAATTAATCCAAATTCAATCCAATCATCAAAATAAACTTCTAGGAATTTATGTATGTATTCTTTAAATACGGCAACTACTACTCTAGAAAAGATAGCTGGTGCATTCTTAAGACCAAAGGGCATTACCGTATACTGGAATGAGCCTCATTCTGTTGCAAAAGTGGTCTTATGTCGATCTTCTGGGTGGATTTTGATCTGGTGATAGCCTAAAAAGCCATCAGTGAAGGAGTAGACCTCATGTCCTCCCACATTGTCTAGTACTTCATCAGTGAAAGGTGTCGGAAATGGGTCATGAAGCGATGCGTCATTGAGTTTATGCAAGTTGACACAGATCCCGATGTCTCCTTTAGCTTTCTTTTCCTTCACGACCATGGGACTAACCCATTCGCTCTCTTCTACGGGCTCAATGATGCCTGCTACTAGCATCTTATTGATCTCATCCTTAACTTTTTCTTTGTAGCACAGATTTAATCTATATGGACACTGCTTGACTGGTCTAGCATCCTCTTTCAATGGTATCCTCATTACTCCAAGGTCTCCGACTATTCCCTTCATCTCTGTGAACTTGGTGGGAAATAGGTCCTGATAGTCATGTAGAAAGCCTGCAATCTATCCGACTGTTTCATCGTTCCAATAGTCTCCAATAGAGGCAAACTTTGGTTCTATGTCTGTGCCAATAATGATCTTTTTAATCTTGATCGGCTCTGTGATTGCTGGAATCTGTAGCTTCAGTCCATCAACATCGCGAGTCCCTTCTGACTCCGGATTGTTGATGTTGCGAGGATCCTCATCCTCATCCTCTGGTTCTGCTTCGAAGTTATAGCACTCAAGCACCTCTTCTAACTGGATGGCCCACTCAGGTTGAGTATGTATTGATAGGGTACAATCCTCAAATATCTTAATCTTTATTACATCTAGGGCTTGATCAACATTTGGATACTCAGATTCAAAAGCGAAGGTAAGTATAAAGTTGTCTATTAGAAGTGGCCATGTAGTCGTTCCCTTGCGCAATTCAGTCTCTATGTACCAGTTCCGTGGAACTGTGTCGAAAGTGTGAATGAATCGGTGAACCCATTCATCCTCGAGAATGTCCGACCAATCCTGTTCACATGTCTGAATATGTGACCTGGGGTCACTTTATCCTGTGCATCTCTACTAGACATACTCTCTGTCGGTAGAGAATCTGATCGCCATCAATCTCTTAAGATCATCCCATGATGTGACATTCTCTTTATGTGCATACCACCATCTTGCAGGTGTGGCTCGTACTGCAAGGTCCATAGCTGTGATCCTCTGCTCATGAGGAATTCGTTGTTCAAACTGCGTGAGAAATTCCTGGATATCTGTTAGACCATGAAATGATGGAATCTCGTTGATCTCTACGCCAATCCATCGCAGTGACTTAGTCATGTACGCACATCTGCATGCTGAGACTTTGTAAAGTCTATTCTTCCAGTTCTCTAGACCACCATCCAAATCCGATGTGCATGAGCTGTCGCATCGCCAACTAATGTTCCCTTCTGTGATTGGATTGATGTAGTCGCCCTGGTTCGTAGTCATCTGATAGAGACTCTCCATGTTACATGCCTCTTCCTCTGCTTGGATAGGTTCAATGTATCTAGGACCCTGAAGAGGATCTAACGGTACGATGACCTAAATTTGCACGTCTTCAAAGGTCATTTGTCTTCTCTTTAAGTCGATAATGGCCATGTTACCGATCGCCCAATCAATGCCTAGTAGTGTTGGATATGGTATACTATCGCCAATAATTTCTATAAATTCAAAGTCCGCAGAGCTACGAACTTCGTCAATGTCAACTGGCACCTGCAATAATCGACCCAGGGGTGATACCCGCTGCTGATTAGCTAACCGCAGATGGATAAGTGATCTGACTAACTTAGGGCTACCCATCTATTCCCATGTCTGCTTAGTCAGAACATTTACCTCTGATCCTAGATCTAGGATCACCTCATCCATTTCAAATTCTCCAACCTGTGCTATGAGTCGCATCTCTCTTCCTGTTCTTGTATGTTCCATAATACTATGAACAGCACGATGTGCACTGCTCATGGAAGAAGATGGTTGACACTGATCTATGATGCGCTGAAGTTCTTCAATAGCTTGCTCATTTCTCATGAGTTTTAAACAACTCTGCAGGAAGGATTGTACACTTCCTTTCAACTCGTCCTCGTCGCATGTGCCCAATGTGGTAGCCTGCAATATCTATACAGGGCTAACGCCATAAGGTGCTTGCTGTGATACGCCCCTAGATGGCGGTACCTGTGATCCTGATTGCATAGGGTCATCAAAGAAAGTCTTAGCTTCCTGAAATGTCTGTTTATTCTTCTGTAAGTTAAGTGGTGTTGCTTTGTTAGGAGCTTTGCGCACCCACTCCTGACTTGTGGTATTTTCAGTAACCTGTGATGTCCCATTGGTGGAAGCACCGCTGCGAGTCACAATGTTGACTCTTGGTTCTGGTTCTTCTTGTTCAGCAGCAATAAGCTGGATGTTCTGGTATACTGCTGGCTTAGGTTCTCTGATCTTAGCTATTAAGGTAGGACAGTCTTCTATAGCGTGATCGTAAGATTTGCAATAGTTACATGTGGTGGTATGGCTTTGACAGTCCCTAGCATAATGTCCTACAACTCCACAGTTGTAAAAAGTGATTGGTCCGCGACCACGGCAAAAGCCTCCACCACGTCCTCATCCTCTGAATCCTCCTCCATGGCCAACATGAGCCTGATCATACTGTGGTCCTGCTACTAGACCCTGTGTTTATGATTGGGCTCTGTACAAGTCTTGCTTGCTCCCGACCATGAGATCATAGGCTCGGCAATTGTGTTCATCATGGCCTACGGACTTGCAGAAGACACAGTATAAGTTCTTAGGTGTCCGCATGTACTTCTGAAGTAGAGGGCACTGTTGAGGTAGGTGTCCTCTTGTTTTGCATATTTCACACCACAGCCCGTGGGTCTGTGGTAAGGGGTTAGGAACCCCAATTGCTATATATTCTACAAATAATGGACAATTATCTTTAGTATGGCCTTGTGCTTTACACTTTACGCACCATATGTCCTGTGCAACCTCTTTCCCTTTCTTAAGCTCATGCATCTGTATCGTGATATTAGCCAACTAGTTTTGCATATTTGTCATACCTGTGCTGGTTTCAGCTAGAGGTGGAGCCTCTAGTTTCATCGCCATCTCCAACGTGTCATCCTGCATCTGGAGTTTCTGCTGCATTAATGGCAGTCTGATGTGAGGGAGAAGTGCTGCAATAAACCATTCCTTATGTTGCTCCGGTGCAAACTCAAATCTGACTTGGTCTATAAGGGCTTTAAATTTCTGATCGAAGTCCCACACTGACTCTGTAGGTAACTGTTTGATGTCTTTGAGCTCTGTAATGCACTGTGAATCAGACTTAGGTTTCTTAAACTCTTTAATCATGGCGGTCCTGACCTGTACAAGTGTTTTGGGTATCGCTGTGGTGTACTTCATATACCATGTTAAGGCTCGTTCTCTCAATGTGGTGACCAACTGTACAAGTTTACTATTATCATCATTTATTGCTTTAATGGTCCACACGGCTTCACATAGAAACCAATGCTGCTCTGGGTCCTCTTCCCCTGTACCCTTAAATATAGGTAGCTTCATATCATCCCCCTTTCTATTTCTACATGGTGGATGTTGATTTGCTGTGTTACTACCACTTGGTGGTGTAGGTGGAGGTGATGTAGCGGTAGTGTGTACTGTCTGGGAGCTACTAGATGGAGTTCCTATGGGATTTTTCTGAGTCCCGATCTATTTCTGTGGGGTATAAGGGTGGTAAGGGATACCCCCTTCTATTCTTTCTGTGGTACTGTGACTTTGTTGTCTAGTATTGTCTAAACTATCTTCAAGTATGGGAGAGATGAAATCTACTTTGTATTTCTTTCCACTACGTGTATGTCCAATGTCATCAAAATCACTTTCAAACTCTTGTGACATTACTATCTTTACTTATTCATTTGAAACTAGATCCATTGTTCATTTTTCATTTAATAACATCTTAATAAACAATTTTAAAGATTTTAGGTACTTACCGCGATATCCTTTGAAGAAGTACCGCTCAGACTCGCTGAAGCTTTTTCTCTGTTCAATTGCAAACTCTGTGACGAAGCCTTCTAGCACACTCGCACGCCAGAATTCTACTATCCTCATAATGGGATTATCAAGGTTCTTCACAGTCTGAATCAGCTCCGGTGTCCAGACAATGTTTCTTTTCTTCTTGAATATGCTCGTATCAGTCAACTTTGATAACCAGTCGTAAAGCTCGTTCCCATAGGTCGCAAAAAATATCGTATGCAGGTCTATAAAGATATGTTTTTGTAACCAGTCCTATGTACTCAGTCTAGGACTCTTGTTCTCGTGTTCGACAAACTCTTTCTCCTTAGACCCAACCCACTCATTGAGTTCGTCTCTAGTAGGATGCCACCAGAACATCAGTGCTCAGTTTGTTCAAAACCGGCAATGGAACCATTTGTTCGTTGCTGGGCAGACCTGGGTTTACTATAATGTACCAAAAACACCCCTTGCTCACTGGCCCTTTCGACAACAGACCGTGGAGCAACCTAAATTCTCACCCGAAGTGATCCTAATGGGTTGGCCAAAGACTCAATTGTCTCGACCAGGTTCTGTATAGCGTCCTGTGTGCGTCTCGCAGCTCTTCTTAGCCCGCGAGATGTCTCTTTCCACGACGCGCAGTTTCCTCTTACTCACGATGAATATAACATTTATCGCATCGTTGTGTCCTGGGAAACACGTAACTTTCTCCTATGCTCGATCCTTAACCCGCGGTATCACGCGCCACAACTCCTCTGATGGTGCGATATCGCCCCTCTGCGATATCCTACCGCTGCGGCTCAGCATACTTAGCGTACTGGTGTTCAACTTACAGGACTCAACACACAAGACTATTTTACACTACGACTCTTAACTATCTTGAGTGAAACTTAGACAAACTCTTATATAGAATACTTAAAGAATTTAACATGCATTTATCCTTTTAATATGCTGTGAACTGAATAACACATACATACATTTAGTGTAATCAAAGTTCGCGTAATGAATGATAGATATAATAAGTAAATACAATCACATGAATCAATCACATAACGCTCTGATTTTACGTGGTTCACTTCCAGGGTAGAAGCTACGTCCACAGAACTGTGTTTCTATATTATAACTTGAGAGATGTACACAGTTCTGCTGCACCACATATCCAGCTAGAGATCTTCTGGGTAACTCCACACACAGCCTGGAGCCCTTCTCTCTTAGATCTCTTCTCTATATTGCCTTCTTACAATATACTCTCACTCTCTCTCTCTCTCTGTCAATCCCTACAGATTGTTACAATACAAAATAACAGTGAGCTAACAGACTACTGGACTCTCAGACTCGATGATGTATGAGTAGCTACAGGTTACCCTAATAGCTCTAGAAGGGCTGACTAGCTAACCTTTTACAATACAAAATACATCCCTTTATAGGAAGCCCGAAGGTCTCGCCATTACAACACTGTGTTCTTGTCCCAACAGTAACCCAAATCCCTAACTAGTGACAGTCGGCATATCTGTACTTGGGGTAGCCGATTTTCGTCACACCATTTCTCTCTGCAGTCTTCCATGCTTCCCGGCGCTGACTATGGGTACTATGCACCGCTTCCCATCTTCTGTCCTTCATCTTCAATACCTCGGCCTCGTCGCTCCTTTTCCTTTATGAGGGTAGCTAAGCCCTCCTGTCTTCGCCGCTGCCTTCAATGCAGTGGTTGAGCTCTCTCTTCTTGGCCGCTCAGGTACTGTCATCTTTCTTGAATTCCCTGTCCCAACAGTCACGGTTTCTGGCTCTGCTCTGCAGCTAGAAACATGCTACGACGTCGTAGCTTTACCTTATCTCTTCGTCTTCGCCAAACTGTCTATCCACCAAAATGATAGCTTCTCCTGTAGCTGCAGGATTCTTCTCCAATACACACAAGCCTGAAAGTGTAGGGCTGAAAGCAAACAAACCTCATTTTTTTGCAAAAAATGAGAAAAAACTAGTTCTAGAACAAGGCCTACCTGGCACCGCACTGGAGGGGTCTTGACAGAGCGGTTCCGGATGAGCACTGCTTCTAGATAACAAGACTCAGGTGATGACACCGCATATTGCTAACAGAGTTCAGGCGGTGGGACCACTTGTTTCCAATAGCGCATGATTAGTTCTCTGAATAAATACAAAACACAAGGAGAACGAAAGATCAAGTTAGAAATTGATCAAATCAAGGCAAAAATTGATGGATTGACAATAAAAAAGAGCATAAAAATTTGAAATAGTTCAGATCTAAAAAAATCTAAAAGTTTCAAACCAAAATTCACTAAGTCAGATGGCAAATTTGACTGAAGAGAGTTGGAGATGGAGCCTGGATTCAGAAAAGAGTTCAATAACTGAGGAAGATCATATCAACTAAGATTTTCACTATTCCCCAACAAATTTGCTAGATTTGTTGTTAAGAATATTGCACCTTTTGCGGATAGAAGTTGTTCCTCTGGTCTAAATGGTTCAGATCTAGAACAAATGAGTGAATGACAAAGGATGAAGACCTTCCCTGAATGTCGTAGACACCTGGAATACTGCTTAGATTGTGAACTTGTGTACCTACAAATAGATCAAACATGCAAACACATCAAATCTACCAGAAAATCATCTACTTATCCATGTTAGTGACTAAGGAAACTAACAACATGTACATGTGAAATAAAAAAAAAGTAATGTGGGATGGAAATCAACTTTGCATTAAGAATGTATGGAGAAGCTTACAACCGTTACCTTAGTGTCGACAAGCCCCTCCACAAGACAAACACTTCATCCCCATAAGCTACAAATTTTCTCTCTATACTCTCCAATGACTTGGACTAAGTGGTCAATCCAACAGCATAACAATACCTCTATAGTTCTCCCCCTCAACTATGGATATGAGCTTGTATTTATAAGGATCAATGGATAGGAATAGTTGAGAGAATTGTGGGTGAGGTGGCTCCAAGATCCTACCATGGGTGATCTTGAGCTCAAACTAACCCATAATGATAGGGATAAGGGAGGACATGAGGCTCATGATCTAGAAGCCTCGACAAACTTCTCTTTTTCCCATTTTACCCAAGGTACCACTTTTCTTTCCTTATGACAGAGCGGTTTAGATGAGAACCGCTATTAGACCAAATACCATAGGTGGTGGCACTGCTTCTTGAAAACAGGATATAGGTGGTGCTGAGGAAGGTATCGCTCATTGGACACAAGGAAAGCGCAGTGCTAGGTTTTTTCAAATAGAACTGACAAATAGAGCAAGTTTCCACTCTAAGTGTTAGGATTAAGGGTAAACATTGAAGTTAAGGGTCTTATCACATGATGGTGATAGGATTTGGGTATAACATCGAACACTTGGTAGAATCTTTCAATCAAGAGTCATTGATGTAAACTCATGTTTAAATCAAAATAACCTTCCATTAAGGCATGTAGGCCAAAGGTACTTGTCTTGGTTTCTAATTCTAATTCCCAAATAAGGAGGTGAAGTCAATAGGAATAGACCCGTCGAAAAAGGGCCATGATGAATCCCCCATCATTGACACGAAAAATTATCAAAGATGTTTTGTAGTAAAACAAACAGCAGAGTAATGTACGAGACTGATTCAAGGATGACCAACATGATAGATGGTAAACTGACTACATATATTTAATGGATTTCTCTTGAACATGGGCATGGCATGACTTGGCATTACTGACACGAGAATGATTCCAATCCACCAATGCAACTAATGGTGGGATTTTTCTTGGACAACTCAAAGGAAGTAAGAAGACTCATGGAATTAGTAGGAATCGAAGACAAACTGACTACCCAAGTACTCAAATGCATATGCAAATAATTTCCATGTTTAAGAGTGACTATGTACTACCATAACAAATACAAAGTCTTTCCTTAATTTCCCCATCACGAAGGATGAGTGCCTGTTTTTGGTTTTACGAGTTCAAAGAGGGCAACAAACACTCATTGTATTTCATCAAGTGATGAGTCCATTCTCATATGTTTTATGAACCTAAGAAAGGAGGGGTTCATTCCCAGAAAAGGGTCCTTCATCATTTGATTTTATGATTCTGATTAAAGCAACCTCATCTGTCGTTTCATGTTTATAGAAACTGAAATGACTAAGAAGACTCTAGAATGGAATTTTTTGTAAATTTAGTCCTCAAGACCCAAAAAAGTATAAATTATCCCTAGGAGAACTCTTCCAGTCATGATTGGTTGGAGTATACCTTTTTTGTAATTAGTGCTCCCTGATTCGAAAAAGGGGTAAACTATCACCAAGAAGATGACTCTTCAGGTCCCTTTACGAGCATGAAGAAAACAAGTTCACTTGGAAATCTTTTCACATTTTAAGACTCTAAAAAGAGCTTAAAGAGGACTCTATTAGGGTTCTTTTTTCATAATCCAATTTTAACAAGTCTGAAAAATAGTAAAAGTACACTCGACACCTCTTCACTGAGTTTCAGTTACAACCATAAATCCTTGATGTTTCTAGCTGTATCCTCTACAATAGATCTACAGTACTTCACACTTACAACAATCTCTTCACACATAAGCTCACTCTACCTTGCCTCTAAACCAGATCTCAATCCAACAGCATAAGGGTGCTTTCTTTGGACTCCCCTCACTTACTCCATGAAGGCTTCATTTATAGGCCAAATTACATGAGATTCACTTAGGTAATGGATAGGAGGTGATCCCAACAGGTGAGGAAGGTGAATGCCACCTCTCCCTAGCTATCAGGAACCAAATCCATGGAGGATTTCACAAGGAAGCTTCTAGAACCGTATTTTTTTCATGTTTTAGGTCGACCGACGCACTTGTATTAAGGTGAAACAACACCGACGCTTTTTACTCACAAAGGAAGAGCGCCAATGGCACCTATTTCCAAAAGACAAACAAGATCCAATTCTTTTTTCTCCATAGGACAGTGCTCCAATGACACTCTGTCATAATTGACAAAATGCGTCGGTCATCCTAGGGTTGGAAAAAAGTTACCAAAGGAATCTCAGGCTAGGATTCTGAAGGGTCATCAGGGACTAGTGGATTTTTCAAGTGCAACAGAATGCCCCACTGGGAAAAGATATCTGAAAACCCAGGGTATTCAAGTTGAACCCGCAATGATATGAATCTAACCATGTGATTACAATGTCTTGATGTCAAACATGGTAGAAACTGCTTGATTACAAGTCAATAATGTAAACTATTAACAAGTGCGGGGGAAATCACCATTGATGTTAATGATTCCCAAGGTATCTTAGTACATCCCTCCAAGTGTGAATAAAGGACTGGGAGTTGAACACTTGGTAGAATATTTCAATCAAGAGCCAATGATGTAAACTCATGTTGAAAGCAAAGTAACCTGCCATTAAGCAAAGCAAAGTATCTTAGTACATCCCATTAAGTCTATTTCTCGGATAAGGAGTTGAAGTTGTTAGGAATATTCCCGTTGAAGGAGGGTCGTGATGAAACCCCCATCATCGACACAAAATGGGATCAAAGATGTTTTGGATTAAACTGGATAGTAGAGTGATGTATGAGACAAACTCAGGGATTACCAACATGATAGAAGGTAAATTGACTGTAGATATTTAATGGATTTCTCTTGAACATGGGCATGGCATGACTTGGTAGTATTGACATGAGAATGATACCAATCCCCCAATGCAACTAACGATGGGAGTTTTCTTGGACAACTCAAAGGAAGTAAGAAGACTCATGGAATTAGCAGGACTCGAAGACAAACTGACTACCCAAGTACTAAAATGCATATTAAAATGAGTTCCATGTTCAAGAGTGACTATGTACTGCCATAACAAAATACAAACTACTCCCTTAATTTCCCCATCATGAAGGATGAGTGCCTCTTTTCATTTTTACAAGTTCAAAGAGGTTAAAAAACACTCGGTGTACCTCATTAAGTGATGAGTCCATTCTCATATGTTTTATGGACTTGATAAAGGAGGGGTTCATTCCCAGAAAAGGGTCCTTCAGTGTTTGATTTTATGAGTCCGATGAAATAAAACTCATCTGTCGTTTCATGTTTAGAGAATACGAAATGACTAATAAAACTCTAGAATGGACTTTTTCGTAAAATTAGTCCTCGAGGCCCAAAAAAGTATAAAATGATGCCTAGGAAAACTCTTCAAGACATGATTTGGTGGAGTATATCGTTTTTGTAATTACTACCCCCTGGTCTAAAAAAGGGGTAAACTATCACCAGGAAGACAACTCTTCAGGTCCCTTTACGAGCATGAAGAAAACAAGTTCACTCAGCACTCTTTTAACATTTTAAGAGTCTGAAAAGAGCTTAAATAGGACTCTATTAGGGTTCTGTTTTCATAATCTAATATTAACGAGTCTGAAAAACAGTAAAAGTACACTCGACACCTCTTCACTAAGTTTCAGTTACAACCATAAAGCCTTGATGTTGCTAGCTTTATCCTCTACAACATATCTACAATCCTTCACACTTTCAACAATATTTTCACCCATAAGCTCACTCTATCTTTCCTATAAACCTTATCTCAGTCCAACAACATAAGGGTGCTTTGTTTGGCCTTCACTCCATTTCCTAAGTGAATCTCATGTAATTTGGCCTATAAATGAAGCCTTCATGGAGTAAGATCCCAACAGGTGAGGAAGGTTAAAGCTGCCTCTCCTTAGCTAGCAGGAACCAACTCCATGAAGGCTTTCTCTAGGAATCTTCTAGAGCCTTATTTTTTTCATGTTTTAGGTCAACTGATGCACTTGGCTTGAGGTGAAACAGTGCCAGTTCTTTTTACTCACAAAGGAAGAGCATCAATGGTGCCTATTGCCAAAACACAAACATGAGCTGGTGCTTTTTCCTCCATAGGACAGTGCACCGATGGAGCTCTGTCATAACTAACAAAAGGCGTCGTTCATCCTAGGGTTGGAAAAACGTTACCAAAGGAATCTCAAGCTAGGATTTCTGAAGGGTCATTAGGCACTAGTGGATTTTTCAGGTGTGACATAATGCCCCCCAAAGTATGAGGCTAGAAGGAAGTGATAGGTGAAATTCTTTGCTAGACATCAATCCAGTATCAGATGCAATGAGAGATGAGCTCACAACTGACATAGAACCAATAACTGACTTGTCTGACTCAATCATAGATGTAGACCATTACACTATAGATCCATGATGATGACCATGTCATGGCTACCAATAATACACTGTAGATCCATGAACTATTGATGTAGGAGGTGGAACATGGCTACGAAACATAAAAATTAGATCCATGTTATTTAACCTCACACACTGAACACAGCCACCAAACATACAATGTGGATATGTGTCAAGAATCCAAATAACACTCCATCACAACCTAAGGATATGCAATTATGTTGATGAAACCTAACTGCTCAGGGTCTTCATTCCAATCCCCAAATGATACGATTCTAGCCATGTGAATAGATGTCTTGTCGTCGAACATGGTAGAAACCACTTGATCACCAGTCATTGATGTATACGATTAACAAGTGTAAGGAAAATTACCATTAATGTAAATGATCCCAAAGGTATCTTAGTACATTATCCCAAGTGTGAATAGATGTTTTGAATTCGAAAACTTGATAGAATCTTTCAATCAAAGGTCATTGATGAAAACCTGTTGTTGAAAGTGAGGAAACCTACCATTGAGGCATGCAGTCTTCAAGGTACTTGGCTAGGTTTCTAATTCTAGTTCTAGGATGATGAGCTGAAGTCGACAGTAACAAACTTGTCAAAGGAGGGCCATGATGTTTCTCTCATCATTGAGTTACTGTTATGGAGAAAACATTGTCCCCAGTATGGTCGCCAGTTCTGTTACAGAGAAAACTTCCTATGGCTTGGGGTACCACAACAGACAAAGTAACCGCAAAAATCAATCCTTTCCCATATGCAAGAGAAACCAAAATATAACACTAAAGGATCTTGAAACATACGTTATTCCAGATGGTTGATGTAGATCCCCATTGAGCTTTTCCACTCTTGCTCGTATTAGCAATTTTCTCTCTCAACATTCAGCAAACAAGATAAGCATGCTATATAAGTGTGTTAGACCTACTCTAGCATATATAATCAATACATATACACATTTAGAAGCATCCATGGATTCAACACTCATTTAAATACACATTATTGGATAGGAAAAGATATTTCTATTAATATAAATCAGAGATTACAATAGTGACAACTCTGTCGGCACGTTTGCGAACAGGAGAAACTGAGTCCTCCAACTGGGCCTCCACCACTTCAATCCTCCATCTCTCAAGAGCAAGCTCACAAACAAAGGAAAGATTGGGAAGAACACAAAGTGCTCTAAGGGACAAAGGGATGTAGACTCAAGTATAAANAGTTTTCTTGCTCTTCAATTCCTCCCCTTTCAATGTATCCAAAGGGTTCCTTATATAGTGCTTCAATGGGGTAATGGAAGGTCAAATTTGAGTGATCTCAAGGAACATGGAATGTCACATGCCCAAATTTTGCAAACACAATTTTATATTATTTGGTATTATTTGAGGACAATATGTTAAATTTTATGCTAAGTTGTAATTGATTACTCAGAAGAGTCAAGGATATTTAATGTAATTTTGAATATTTTATTTATAAATAAATAAAGGAGGAGACAACAGCTTAGGAAAGTTGTTTTAAGAGTGTTTACTGTTCAAATTGGTCGAGGAGACTAGGTGGAGAGCAAACTGACATGTGGCAGCATCCTCAAACTACTTCCAACTGTTGCAAGTGGCAACCTCCCTACATTTGGGGTCATTTTTCCCCAAGAAAGTGGAATCAGAGTAGGTGGCTCAATTAATGAAAACTGACCCAAAAGAACTAGGAAATCTTTATAAAAATTCCCATTGAAGAGAGTTGAGGCTGCTCATTCTAGAGAAGTGATCATTCAGGTGAATGATTGTACTTCAAAGAAATTTAATAGAAGGGATTTGTGGAAAGTGTTTGAGGGGATAACTACCGATTGATCTAGTGCAGTTGTTAAGCTAAAAGATCTTACTACTGAGAGCAAAGTGTTTTACTGAGATATTGGACTAGTCTACTGTTTGCATTCTCCACCAGTTCTCAACCAAGAAGACCAGGAACACGCTCGGGGGTCCAGAGGAAGCGTTGTTTGAGCACTCTCCAGGAGATTGGTAGGGAGGAATGGCCTCCTAATGTTGTGGTCATCTGCCCTAAACAGGTTCTACATTATTTTGTTTTACTATGTTAGATAGATAAATCTAATCCTGACTGTTATATGAATGTTAAATATTTAGTTTGTAAATGTTAGAATTTAGTAGTCTTTTTAATTTATTGAAGAAATGAATTTGAAAAGTAATGTGTTAGAATAGAAAATAATTTCTAGTCTCTGTTTTTCTACATCTGGAAAACCAGGTCGTACTCCAACACAGATAGAATATTTACAGTAGATGAAAGAAAATGATAAGAGATTGAATATAAAAGATACGGTTCTGCATTTTGTAGATAACAGAGTAATTAATACTGTGTGTAAGTAATTATTAAAGAGAACAGTATTCTAGTTAGTTATGTTTACTTTTTTTATGAGCATATCTCCATTGGAAAAGAAATAGTAGTGCTAAAATAGAATTATAGTAAAGAAATATACTATTACAATAAAAATTATAGGAGATACAGTAAGTATTTAAACAAGGTTTCAACCACCCTTATATCATTTAGCTTAAACTATTATTTTACATATACTAGAATAGGATTATGTTATAAATACTATTAAAGGAAGAAATAATCAGAGTTCAGAGCTAATGTTTAAAACATTACATAACCCTGAACCTTTACTAATTAACAGAGCAGTAAACAAGTGAAAATTTAAATGTAAACAGTAAATAGAAGGAAGCTAAGAATTTACCTATTCCAAGAATAATTATTTTCCAACAAGCTCTAAATCTGTTTAGGTTTAACCTGAGGGTCAAACCCTAATTCTACTCCCATTCTTTTTATAAAAGTATTTCTTTAAAACAGAATAAACAAATTAAAATTTAAAAACTAAAATACTAAAGTATTCACTAGACTGAGTACAGTTTTATAAAAAGAACTTACAGTATTTGTATAAACTCTTTTATTTAAAGAAAAGGAAATATTTAAACAGGATAAACATTATTAATACTATTGTAACAATGTAAAATAGGTAAACAGAAACCAACACAATTGATAAATTTTAAGAATACATTTATCTAAGGGTCCTTTTACAATAAACCCTAATATTATATCCTAACTAAAAAGCTTAAACATATAAAAATTTACCTTACGACTGAACTTACAGTCTTCACATTATCTTAATTTATTTACAAGAAAAATATTAAAACAAATAGTTATCATTATTAATAGTCGAGGAAGGGAAGACTCAAATTACATAGAGTCATAATTTTACAGGTTATATAACTGATGTATAAATGAGACAGAGCTCGATTTCTTTTTAAAATCCTTTTAAAACCAAATATATAACTATGTCAGGCCAAAAGGCTTAAGACATAACAAGTTTATTTTACCCAACTCAGGTCGGTTACACCCAGCATCGTGGCTGGGGTTTGAAGGACAAAACCAACAAACAATTTATAAAACTTCATTACTATAATAACATTTATGGGACAATGTATATTTTATTATAGTATTCGAAACAGAGAGCCATTAAACCAGGAAGACAAGACAATCTCCACATAATAAGAACAGAGTATGTCATTACTGAGCCATAAGGCTATAAACCTGTCAAATAGTTGAGAAAAGTGAAATACAAGTCACGGCATCAAGGCTGGAGCAACCCTGCTACAAGCAAGGGTTTAATAACCAAAAATACTAAAGAAAAACTGAGCTAAACATTTTAAACACCGAAGGAACCGAGGTTGTATTTCTTCTCCAACTGAAACCCTTTTTCCCTAATCTGTACAAGCAGGGAGTTGTCACATTGTAACCGGGGTTTACCCATAGGTCTTGCTGTAAATCCAAACATGGAGAGGGTTCTTCCAAGCGTAAGGGTGAACTGCAACCTACAAGAAACCCGAGGGTTCTAGTTAGAAACCGACTAATCTATAAATAAAACTATAGCTGGAAATTTATAACAACTATAAAATAAACTCTTTACCTGAAGGTGAAATATTCAGGAGACAAGGAGGAATTGATTCCACACCATGAGCAGCACAACCCTTGTGCTCACTAGTAACAAAGGCGACAGGGCTCACAGTACATTCTACACCATGAGCAGGAGTAAGCTTTGGTAATGGCCATGAAAGGAAACAACACTAAAAAATACTAACAGAGCTTCACTACCCTCATGATAGCGTATTGTATGCAGGAAGAAAAACACCAAATGCGAGCTGTGAACTTCGCAACCTTGACACTAGAGTGGAAACACTCATCTACACACAGACAATGGAGCTGGAGACGAGCACAAGCAATCCCTCATGGCCGTAGTAAAACAGATAGAGAAAATACCAAAACCCTTGACAAAGAATGAGGAGTTAGGGTTGCATTGAATATTTTTAAATCTTCCATTGCACGGTGGTTGATGTTCCATGTATCCATAAATTTATCCAGCCCACATGGGGTCGAGTTGTATAGTCTCCACTACATTGTCGGGAACCATATTGTGTTAATAATTTAAATAATGACCATAATGATAGTATAATGTACAAAGTCAATACATATCATTTAAATGATGAGCTATGAAGTCAAGCCATGTTATAAACCTTGGAATCTTCGTTGGTAATGAACCAAAACATTTTATTGCATTGTTAACCCTTGTTATATGTAAACATTGAAATCTTTCGCTGGTAAGATAATAACTATGGAAGGATCCATAGTAGGGTATATGCCCTTAATCATAATTTACTAGTTCTAATAATAATCATTGATTCAAACTTTACAATGAAGAACTATGTTTGTTAGACCTAGTCTTAGGTAAACATTAATGGTAAGAATTTAGTTTATAAATCATCAATGTGTATATAAAAGTATTTACACCCTGAGATAATCTCTTACACTTATATGTTTAGTCTATAGTACCATAGACTAAGATAAACATATTGGAGGTTTATAGACATTTGGTCTCCATAAGGAACCAAAGCTCTAAATGAAACAAGCCGAGGTTAGATTAGACTTGGAAGTTGAAGATAGTAAAACTATCTAGGAATACATATAGCATCACTATTATTTTATAATTTCGTCACATTACTTATGTCATGAAGATATTTGGAGAATATAAATCACAACTTGACAACATTTGTACAAATGATCTTTTATAGACTTATTACATTAATAAGCTGATAAATTTCCTCTACTGAAGCTGAATTAAAGGTAAAGCCAAGAGTTCTCTGTAAGCTTGTTTCTTAAAAGGTCTTAGGTCTATTTCCATACTTAGCAGTGTTTTAAATTTTATAAATAACAACAGTAGTAAACTCTTATGTCAATTAAGGAATAGTTATACAAAATCATGACCTCTATAAGTAACTTGGCTAATAGCTAGAAAGAAGAACTGTCCGAAATAAAAGTCATACTAATGAAAAACATTGAGTATGGTAAGGTTTTTAGTATTTACAACATGAATTTAAACTACTGTCATAGTTGTAAAACAAGTAAAGGAAAGTTACTTTACCTAATAAGTACCCTTGAATTCTGTTAAGCAAACTTTTACTCTAGCAATATATTTTTTTATGCTAAGAGAAGTATATATGGATTAACGCCTTAATAAAATCTTACTGGTTCAAAATTTACCTGTCAAGATTGTAAGAGCCAGAAATCCAGGTAATTTAGTAATCGCTAAGTAAGCCTCAGTTAGAAAGTAACGTCTCATCTACTTGACAAAATCAAATCATCAGTACAGCTAGAAACAACTAAATGCAGGTTATTTACATCACATATCAAAATTAAAACAGTATTAATTTATATGTGTTTAAGTTAACGGTTACCTTTGTTAGCTATTTCATTTTTTCGTTATCCGCTAACAGTTATCGGACTGTGACTATAGACAGTTTATGTTACATCAAAAAAAAAAAAAATTTGTGAAAATTTGGGGTTTTGACATGTGGTATCAGAGCACAAGGTTCAAACACTAGGCCTTGATGAAGCCCATCTGTCTTTTTATGAAACAGTGAATTTAAACTATTTTGTTGATGTTACTTTCTTTTAATGTTATTCAACAGAGAAAATTGTTTCTGAAGTTTAACAACAAGTATGGAAAGGCTAGAGGAATATGCGAAAGAGGAATCTCCATTTACTGAAGAAGAAAACTTACCAAGAGACCCTATATAAGAATATCTAACCACTAATTCCTCAGAACTTTTACAAACAGTAAAAGACTTAAAATCTGAAATGGAATCTGTTAAATGAGAGAATTAAAGGATTCAAAGGGCTCAGGAAGAGCTGAATGAAATCCTAACATAAATATTTCAAACTGAGGGTAGGGGTAAAAGAGTTGAATCGGAAGATACAAGTCTTCAACATAAATATAAAAAGATTAAACAAACTAAAAATGAAAGCATCTCATCTTCAGAGGTGTTTGGTGATCAACGTAATTTTCATTCCACTAGTGATAGTAGTGATGACAACCATTATACTAAAAAGAGAAAATATAAACACTATGAGGAAATTTCTGGAGAGTTTAAAAATATTAAACCACCAACATTCAATGGAGAGACTGAGAAGGGGGAGGAAGTGAAATCTTGGTTATCTAGGATGAAGAAGTACTTCCATATTTATAACTATTCTAACCAATTAAAGGCTAGAATGGCTATCTACAATCTCTCAGGAAAGGCTGATATTTGATGTCAGGACTTGAAGAGAGTGAAGGGAATAAAAGAGAAGAACGTAAATTGGAGTACCTTCAAGAGGTACTTTAAAAAGAAATCCCTGTCTGAGCAGTACTATGAAGACAGAGCAAAATAATTCTATGAGCTTAAATTAGGATCAATGAATATGAAAGATCTAAACAACAAGTTTTTAAGTCTGCTTAGGTATGTGTCATACCTTGTAGATGAAAAACCAAAGGTACAGCAATTCCTCGGATGTCTACCTTATCATATTAAGGACAGGATTGAGTATGACAATCCAAAAACTTTGGAAGAAGCTATGAGGAAATCCAACTTCTGTTATGAACAGAATTGGAAGAAGGAGAGCATGGCCAACTAGAAGGCCAAGAAGAATAATAACCATTATGATCAAAAGAAGAAAGAATTTGTGCCCAATCGGAATTTTAAAAACATGAAGGCCAGAAATTTTGCTAACAAAAATTTCCAAGGGAATAAGAATAATTCACCAAGCAATCAGAATAATTCAAAGGGTAAAGAATCTGCCAATAACCATGGTAATTACACAAAGAACTTTGAATGCAAAGAACCTATAAACTGCTGGGAGTGTAATTGCCCACATTATTCCTCAATCTGTCCTAATCAAAAAAAGACTGTCAGTAATATTCATACCATATAGGAGGAAATGACTATCGAAGATTTAGCGAGGACTATGCCTAGAATCAATGCAGCCTTGGAGAATTGACAAGAAGAATATCAAACTTCGATGGTGGAAGTAGAAGGTATTATAAACCAAACCCCTATAGCTATTTTAATTGATCCAAGAGCTAGTCTCAGTTATATTTCACCTAAAATGGTAGAAAAATGTAAGTTGCCTGTTGAAAAATTTGAAAATTCTTGGTTGGTTCAGTTAGCCACTGGTGCAAAAAGGAAGGTAACCTATTTTGTAAAAGAATGTGCAGTAGTTATGAATCAATTTGAAATTGTTGTAAAGCTTAATGTATTACCTGCTGGTTCTTACAACTTACTAATCGATATGGATTGGTTAGAACAACATAGGGTGATTTTAAATTGTTATGATAAAACCTTTACGTGTATAAATAATGATGGAAAATCAATAAATGTAAAGGGAATCCCTAGAAGAACTACCATAAGGCAGATTTTTGCTCTGCAACTTAAGAGGGCTGTTAGGAAGGGTTGTAAATCTTATGCAGTAACAATAACTAATGAGGAGAATCTAAATAAGACGGAAAAATTAAAATTGGAAGACATACCAGTTTTAAGAGAATATGTTGATGTATTTCCGGAAGAAATTATGGGACTACCTCTGAAAAGGGAACTAGATTTTACCATTGAGCTGGTACTTGGTGTAGTACCTAGTTCAAAGGCCCCTTATCAAATGAATATACTTGAATTAATGAATTAAAGTCACAATTAAAATAACTTATTGATAAAAATTATATTCGACCTAGTGTATCTCTCTGGGGGGCACTTGTCATCTTTGCTAAGAAAAAGGACGAAACCATGCAACTTTGCATAGATTACCGTCAGTTGAATAAGATGACTATTAATAATAGATACTCATTTACTCACATAGATGGTCTGTTTGATCAACTACGTGGAGCCACGGTGTTCTCAAAAATTGATTTAAGGTCTGGATATCATCAAGTTAGGATTAAAGATGAAGACATCTTTAAAACAACTTTTAGAACTCGATATGGCCATTACGAGTTTGGCATCATGCCATTCGAACTTACTAATGCCCCAGCTATTTTTATGTGTTTAATGAATAACGTTATGCATAAGTATCTAGATAAGTTTGTGGTCATGTTTATCGATGACATATTAATCTATTCAAAAACTGAAAAAGAACATAAAGAACATTTAAAATTTGTTTTGCAAGAGCTACAAGATCATCAACTCTTTGAAAAGTTTAGTAAATGTGATTTCTTCAAGGATAAGATTCAGTACTTAGGTCATGTGGTGACTAAGGAAGGGATTTCGGTGGATCCCGAAAAGATAAAGGTGATCGAAGATTGGCCAGTTCCTAAAGATGTAACTGTTGTTCGATCCTTCATGGGAATTATCATTTATTACCGAAGGTTCATTGAAGGTTTTTCGAGAATCGTGAATCCGATAACTTCTTTGCAGAAGAAAGGAAAGAAATTTTATTAGAACCAGAAATATGAGGAAAGCTTTAAAAAGTTAAAAACTTTATTAACCAGCACACCTATTTTAAGAATAGCTAATACAAATAAAGAATTTGTAGTGTGCACTAACACCTGCAATGATGGTTTAGGCGGTGTTCTGACTCAAGAAGGGCATGTTATTGCCTATGAGTCTAGGAAATTAAAAATTCATGAAAAGAATTATGCAACTTATGATCTGGAATTAGTTGTTGTTATACATGCTCTAAAGATGTGGCATCACCTAATTGGCAGAAAATTTATTCTAAAGACTGATAATAAAGGATTAAAATATCTGTTAGATGAGCCTAATCTAAATGCCAGACAAGCTAAGTGGCTAGATTTTCTAAGTGAGTATGATTTCAAAATTCAGCACATTAAAGGTAAAGAAAATAAGGTTGTTGATGCATTAAGTAGGAATGCAAGGCTGAACTTCACCGCAGTTATCAGCACTTATACAATAGATCTGGATGAACAGCTTAAAGCAGGGATAGAACAAGATGAAATTTACCAAAACTTACAAGCTAAAACAAAAGAAAATCCAACAGAAAGCTTAAGTAAAGGGTACAGTTTGAATGCAAAGGGATTTTTACTGTATAAAGACAGAATGTATGTACCTAATGTGCCTAAAGTTAAGTTATTAATTTTAAATGAAATCCATAAAATCCATACGCAGGTCAGCCAGGCTATCAAAAGACTATAACTATGTTAAGGAAAGAATATTTTTGTCCAAACATGAAGACTAAACTGGCAGAATATATTGATGTTGATGTATTGTAACTTCAGAATGTATTCATCTATGTATCTTATGTATTGTAACCCGATGTTTATTCCGGGATGTATCTATAATATAATTGAGTCATATTGTCATGCCCCAATGTTCCGATCGGGAGGATCAATAATGTAAACAAGTAATGTCAAGTCATAGTGAGTAACCCTCCAATTGTCTAAGGGTTAAAGTCCCCGCAGTTCCGGGGCACTAGGGTTATTATTCTCTCCTAGTAGAGGTTGTCCTTGGTAAGGTTTTAGTCATGTCAGGATTAGTATAAATAGAGAACTGGAGTCTCTATTTATCATACAACTTACACACACTCAAGTGTAGCACGTAGTTGAGGAAGGAGAAGACACTGGGGCTATTCAAGAAGAAGATTACTGTTGTTGGGAGATCACTTACTGTTTTGGGGATTTTACTGTTTTGGTTCTGATTCTATCTCTGAGGAAGTTGCGGGGTTTTCTCCTTTATGGTTTCCCCAAGGAAAAACACTTTGTTCATTTTCTCTTGTGTTTGATTGTTGTACTTGTTATTCTCTCAGTTAAAGATCCTAATAATGCTAGCTTAATGTTGAAAAACTAACATGGAATCAGAGCTAACCTGAGAACAAGACACAGTGTAGCTGCGGGAACTAGGGCTTCCTAGTTTATGGATCTTCCTCCACATATTTTCAGCAAAAGTAAGGTGGAACAACTCTCCTCCTTAGGGCGCATCTTTCTGTCGAAGCAAAATCCAATTTTGAGGTTTTTCAGTTTTGGACCCAACACTACTGCTGGAAATTAGGGATTTTTACAGAAGAGGAATTTTTCAATGAGCCCAGGCCTAGATTGATATCCTCCCCAAAATCAAAGTTAGGGACACATTTCAAGGCATTTGGGTGGACAAAACTCCAGAAAAGCAAAACCCTAATTTGCTCCTAAACCAGCTCTGCAAGATTTCAGCTCAAGTTTCATATCTGACATCTTGAACCTGGTAAGATCTAAAATATTTTGTATTTACATTTGAGGTTCTTAGTTAAGATGTCTCATCATACCAAGCTTGATGAAAATCTTGAGGGAGCTGATAACTTCTGAGCCTGGAAGTATAGGATCTCCCTGGTCCTGGAAGAGAATGAATTAGACTCCTACATTCATGAGGAGGTTACAGTTCTAGGGGGAGATGAGGCAAAGGCCTTACATAAGAAGAGAATGGTTATGGAAAAGAGAATCATTGCTGATTCCATCAAGTATCACCTTATCCCACAGGTGTCCTCTCTTAAGACACCTAAAGCTATGTTTGATGCCCTAACCAAGTTGTTTGAAGGAAAGAACATAAACTAGAAGATGACTCTGAGAAATCAACTGAAGAATGTGAAGATTCAGAATGCAGAAACTATCCAGTCTTACTTCACAATGGTTTCTCAGATCAAGGAACAATTAGAATCTATTGATGAAGAAGTGGAAAATGCAGAGATTGTGATGACTACCTTGAATGGCCTTCCTAGGTCATGGGATTCTTTCATCCAAGGAATCTATTCTAGAAAGAAGCTAGTCAAGTTCAGCAGACTATGGGAAGAGTGCTCTCAATAAGAAGCTCGGATAGCAGCTCGAGAAGAGAATATGGGAAGTGAAGATCAAGCTCTCACAGTTCACTCCAAGAGAGGTAGAAGAGGACATCATCACTTCAAAGGTAAGAATCCTCATCATAGAGATAACAATAGAAAGGATCTATCTGTAATAAGATGTTATACATGTGATGAGATAGGGAACTTTGCAAAAGACTTCCCTAAGAGCAAGAACCACTCTCATAAGAAGAAGGGGAACAAAAGAAGACATCATGCTCATGTTGCAGAAGATGATGAACCATCCAAGAAGAGATCCAGATATGAAAGTGAAGATTCTTCAAGTGAGGATGAATATGTTCTAATCTCTGCTCTCACAGGTAACATTACTCATGGCATTGATGATTGGCTTATAGACAATGGGGCTTCCAAACATATGATTGGATCCAAGGAATCCTTTGTAAGACTGTCACAACATGAATCACCTCACAAGGTGAAGCTAGGAGATGACTACCAATATCCAATAAAAGGTAGTGGGGAATATTCATATAAACTAGACTCTGGTAAGTCTCTAACAATGAAAGAAGTATTGTTTGTGCCAGGACTCAAGAAGAACCTTCTCTCCATATCAGCATTGGATGCAAAAGGAATGCGGGTTGCATTCATAGATGGTCAAGTCATTATGTGGCCTAAAGGAAAGACTATCGATGATGCGGTAGTAATTGGAGAACAAGAAGTAGGATTGTACAAATTGAAGGGCCATCCAGAATAATCCTTGGTCCATGACACAGTAGAGCCAAATGAGCTTTGGCATAGAATACTTGCACATGTGCATTACAGAGCACTACCTATTGCAAGCAAAGTTGTTGAAGGTCTTCCAGAATTCCAAGCAAAACATGATGGTGTCTGCAAAGGATGTGTGAAAGGAAAGAATACAAAGAAGAAATTTCCCAGCAGTGAAAGCAAAGCCAAAGACATACTAGAAATCATCCACTCCGATGTATGCGGTCCTATGTCATTAAACTCACTAAGCGGGTATGCATACTATGTTTCTTTTATTGATGATTTTTCTAGAAAGACATGGGTTTACTTCATGAAGAACAAATACGAAGTATTCAGTAAGTTCAAGGAATTCAAAGCCTTGATCGAGAACCATACTAAAAAGAAGATTAAGACTTTTCGATCAGATAATGGCGGAGAATTCACTTTGAATGAATTCAAAGAGCTATGCAAAGAATCAGGGATTAAGAGGGAGTTGTACACTCCTTATAATCCACAATAGAATGGGATTGCAGAATAGAAGAATATAACTATCATGGAAGATGCAAAATCCATGCTTCATGATCAAGATCTTCCTATGCATCTTTGGGTGGAAGCTGCCAGAATAGTGGTATATGTACATAACCGTACTCCACATAGAGTACTCAAGAACAAGACTCCTGAAGAAGTATTCTTCGACAAGAAACTAGAAGTCATCTATCTCAGAATATTCGACTGCCCTGTATACATACACATTCCAAAAGGGAAGAGAACAAAATTAGATCCTTCAGGAAAGAAGGGTGTATTTGTGGGATACTCTGAAAGCTCAAATGCTTACAGAATATATTTCCCAGGATACAAGAAGATTGACATCAGCAGGGATGTGACATTTGATGAAGACATAGCTTACAAAAAATCTAGAAAGAGACCTGCTGAAGAACCTGAAGAAGCAGAAGCAGAAGCATCCAGAATTCATGATACAACCGTGAATGAAGAAGCTCAAGAAGAAGATCAAGAATTTGAAGAACCACAAAGACATGTAGATACACCTCTGGAGAAGAATCCTCATAAGAGGAAACCTGCTTGGGTACGAGAACTTATCCAAGGTGCGGAAAGATATGGGGCTCCAGAAGAGAATCACCGAGAAAGAAAGAGGACCAGATCCTGCTCCAGGTATGTAGCCTTACTATGTGATTTCATTAATAAAGAACCTTCTAGTTATGAAGAAGCGGCAGAACAGAAAGAATGGAAGGATTCTATGGTCGAAGAGTATCAATCGATCATGAAGAATTATGTCTGGGATGTTGTCCCAAGACCAGACGGGAAGTCAATTGTAACTTCCAAATGGATCTACAAGATCAAGCATGTTGCGGATGGTAGCATTAAAAAATATAAGGCAAGATTTGTAGCTCGAGGTTTCTCTCAGAAAGAAGGAATAGAATATGAAGAAACCTTTGCACCTGTAGCTAGATACACTTCCATTAGATCAGTACTTGCTCTGGCTGTAGTGATGAAATGGAAGATACACCAGATGGATGTCAAGACTGCTTTCTTGAATGGTGTAGTGGAGGAGGAAGTGTATGTAGAACAACCACTCAGTTTTGAGACACATGACAGGAAGTCTCATGTGTGTAGATTAAAGAAAGCCCTGTACGGTTTGAAACAGGCACCCAGGACCTGGTATGGTAGAATTGACAGATTTCTATCCAGTTTGGGTTTTACCAAGAGTAAAGCAGATTCCAACATTTACTACAAGGTTGAAGATGGCAACCTAGTGATGCTTCTACTATATGTAGATGATTTGTTTGTGACAGGTATGGATGGGTTGATTGCTGATACAAAAATAAATATTGTTGCCGAGTTTGAGATGAAGGGCTTGGGTATGATGCATTACTTTCTAGGTATGGAGGTGTGACAAAGTATAGATGGAATCTTCCTTGGACAAGGGAAGTATGTATTAGAGATCCTAAAGAGGTTTGGGATGATGGACTGCAAGGCTATAGCCACACTGATGGCATCAAACCTGAAGCTACTAAGTGATGCTTCATCAGATTCGGTTGATGCTACGATGTATCGTCAGATGATTGGGTAATTGATGTACCTGATGAACACAAGACCAGATATTTGCTTTGTTGTGAACACCTTGAGCCAGTTTTTGACAGATCCGAGACATGTTCACTTGACTACTGTAAAGCATATTCTGAGGTACCTGAAGGGTACAGTTGACTATGGGCTCAAGTACGATGCAAATCAAAAGATTAACCTGGAGGGTTATGTTGATCCAGATTGGGCAGGAAATGCCATCGATAGGAAGAGCACTTCAGGGTGTTGCTTCAGTATGGGTTCAGCAGTGATCTCTTGGTTTAGCAGGAAGCAATCCTATGTGGCACTAAGTACAGCTGAAGCAGAGTATGCCACAGCTTATTCAACTAGTTGTGAGGTAGTATGGCTACGAAAGCTACTGTCTGATTTATTTGATCTCCAGTTGTATGCTACTTGTATACATTGTGACAACCAGAGTTGCGTAAAGTTGTCATAGAATCAAGTGTTCCATGACAAATCGAATCATATTGAGATCAAGTACCACTATATTAGTGATATGGTGTAGAGGGGAGCAGTGAAGCTCCAGTATGTTGCGACAGAGGAACAGATAGTTGATGTATTGACGAAGCCATTGGCTAGGGTGAAGTTTGAGTACTTTAGGGAGAATCTTGGTGTTCTCTAGATCGAGATTTCCTCCAAGGTAAAGTGATGAGTCCCATAGCCATTCTGACATGGTGAGAGGATTGGTTCCTTCCATGGTCAGATGTAAGGGCCGATCCATTCTGTCATGGTGAGAGGATTGGTTCCTTCCATGTCAAATATAAGTGTTGATATGAGTAGCCATTCTGATGAGTAGATCATATATAAGGGCTGAGCCATTCTATCATGGTGAGAGGATTGCTTCCTTCCATGTCAGATATGAGTGCTATCCATTCTGTCGAGTAGGACAGATGTAATGGCAATTGCCATTCCTTGAATGGAGCTGCCTCGTGAGGTACCAGGAACACTCAGTCTAGGACCGAGTAGCCATTCTGATGTGATAGAGGGATGTTTTCCCACTTGATCAGATGTAAGGATTGAACCGTTCTATCATGGCTAAAGGATTAATTTCCTTCCATGTCCGATATGAGTGTTGGCCATTCCAACGAGCAGGTCAGATGTAAGGGCAACTGCCACTCTATAGGAGAGTGGAGGCACCTGGTCAGTTACCAGGTAGCTCAGTCAAGGAGGACTAGGGGCCATTCTGATATGACTGTAGGATTGGTTCCTATAAGATTAGATGTGAGTGCAAGCCCTTTCATCATTGTGAACAGGATGTGTTCTCGCCTGGATGAATGTAAGTGAAAAAATATTTCATCATTGTGAGCAGGATGTGTTCTCGCTTGGATGAGAGTCTTTCATCATTGTGAGCAGGATGTGGTTCCGGCCTGGGTGGAAGAACAGAGTTCTTCCATCATTGTGAGCAGGATGTGGATCCGACCTGGATGAAAGTGAGGAAATCTTCCATCATTGTGAGCAGGATGTGGTTTCGGCCTAGATGAAAGAACAGAGTTCTTTCATCATTGTGAGCAGGATGTGGTTCCAACCTGCATGGAAGTGCAGAACTCTTCCATCATTGTGAGCAGGATGTGTTCCAGCCTGGATGGATGTGAGTACTATGCCCTTCTGATGAGTAGGTCAGGTGTAAGTGCTGAATCCCTTTCACAGATGATAGTAGTTGTGTCCTATCATGCTGGCGAATGTGAGTGCTAAGCCTTTCTGATGAGTAGGTCAGATATAAGTGCTGAAGAATACCTACATGGAGGCTAGGCCTACAACTAGCATGAAAAATGTCTAGCTCTGTAGAACTTCCTGTGATGAGAAGAATCATGAGATAGCACCAGCGATGATCCAGATCCAGTGATGATCCAGATCCAGTGATGACAGCCAGTGATGATCCAGATCAAGTGATGATCCAGATCCAGTGATGATGATCCAGCAGTGATGATCCAGATCCAGTGATGATCAATATCCAATGATGACAGCCAGTGATGATCCAGATCCAGTGATGATCCAGATCCAGTGATGATACCTCATGATGATCCAGATCCAGTGATGATGTCCCATGATGATCCAGATCGAGAGATGATACAGATTCGATGAATTGAAGACGAAGATGACTTAAAGACTCAAGAATACCTGAGATGCAGATGATGAGATGATCCAGTTGATACAGAGAAGAAGACCAGTGCTGAAAATTGTGTCGAAATAATACCTTCCTAGTTAAGAGGGAGTGTTGATGTATTTGTAACTTCAGAATGTATTCATCTATGTATCTTATGTATTGTAACCCGATGTTTATTCAGGGATGTATCTATAATATAATTGATTCATATTGTCATGCCCCGATGTTTCGATCAGGAGGATCAATAATGTAAACAAGTCATGTCAAGTCATAGTGAGTAACCCTCCGATTGTCTAAGGGTTAAAGTCCCCATAGTTCCAGGGCACTAGGGTTATTAGACTCTCCTAGTAGAGGTCAGCCATGGTACGGTTTTAGTCATGTTGGGATTAGTATAAATAGAGAACTGGAGTCTCTATTTATCATACAACTTACACACACTCAAGTGTAGCGCATAGTTGAGAAAGGATAAGACACTAGGGCTAGTCAAGAAGAAGATTATTGTTGTTGGGAGATCACTTACTGTTTTGGGGATTTTACTATTTTGGTGCTAATTCTATCTCTGAGGAAGTTGTGGGTTTTTCTCCATTATGGTTTCACAAGGGAAAAACACTGTGTTCATTGTCTCTTGTCTTTGATTCATGTACTTGTTATTCTCTCAGTTAAAGATCCTAATAATGCTAGCTTAATGTTGAAAAACTAACAATTGCTAGGTGTTTTGAATGTCAGTAGGTGAAAACTGAACATCAACACCCAGCTAAATTACTTCAGCCAATGCCCATTCCTAGCTGGAAATGGGATATAATTAGTCTCGATTTTGTTACTAGACTGCCTAAAAATCAGAATTTAAATGACTCCATCATGGTAGTGGTCGATAAATTAAGTAAAGAAGCCCACTTTATCCCTATTAAAACTATGTATAAAGCTGCAAACATAACTGATATCTTTCTAAAACAAATTTTTCAACTGCATGGAATACCGAAATTTATAATCTTAGATAGAGATCCTAAATTTACAAGTAAATTTTGGAAATCTCTGTTTAAAGGATTAAACACTACACTAAATTTTAGTACTTCGTTCCATCCTCAAACAGATGGACAGACTGAAAAAGTAAACCAAGTCCTGGAATATTTACTAAGAATGTATGTGAAAGATGAGCCAGGTAAATGGGAGGATTATTTACATCTGGTAGAATTTGCTTATAATAATAATTATCAATCGTCAGCCATATTTAGTCCTTCTGAAATCTTGTATCGAAGGAAATGTAATACTCCTATCTCTTGGAGTAATCCGGTGGATAGATTAGTATTAAGTCCTGAACTATTAAAGGAAATGGAACAAATTGTTAAGCAGGTACAAAGTAATCTAAAAATTGTGCAGGACCGACAAAAAAGTCAAGCAGACCTTAAAAGAACTCCAAAGGAGTTCCACGTAGATGAACATGTGTTCATCAAGGTGAGGCCCAAAAAGAGCTCTCTGAGATTGGGTAGTTGTGCAAAACTAGCATCTCATTACTGTGGTCCATTTGAAATACTGTCTAGGATTGGAAAAGTAGCTTATCAATTAGCATTACCACCAAATTTAAGACTACATAATGTTTTTCACATTTCTGTATTAAAGAAATATGTTCATGATGCTACTCATGTTGTTAACTGGAATGATGTACAGGTGGAACCAGAAGGATATTTTCTGGTGGAACCGGACTATATCCTCGGGCAGAGGGGATCACACTTCGGAACTGCACCATTGGTCAAATGAAGGTGCAATGGAAGCACCTTAGTCCAGAGGAAGCCACCTTGGAATTGGAAAGCAATATGTGGGTTGCATATCCAATTCTATTCCAGGGGAATTCTGAAGATGAAGAATAAATAACATTGAGGACGATGTTATGCTTTAAGGGGGTGTGTATGTCACATGCCCCAATTTTGCAAAAAAAAATTTATATTATTTGGTATTATTTGAGGACAATATGTTAAATTTTATGCTAAGTTGTAACTGATGACTCAGCAGAGTCAAGGATATTTAATGTAATTCTGAATATTTCATTTATAAATAAATAAAGGAGGAGACAACAGCTTAGGAGAGTTGTTAAAAAAGTGTTTACTGGTCAAATTGGTGGAGGATACTGGGTGGAGAGCAAACTGACTTGTGGCAACATCCTCAAACCACTTCCAACTGTTGTAGGTGGCAACCTCCCTACATTTGGGGTCATGATTCCCCAAGAAAGTGGAATCAGAGCAGGTGGCTCAATCAATGAAAACTGACCCAAAAGACCTAGGCAATCTTTATAAAAATTCCCATTGAATAGAGCTGAGGCTGCTCATTCTAGAGAAGTGATCATTCAGGTGAATGATTGTACTTCAGAGAAATTCAATGGAAGGGAGTTGTGGAAAGTGTTTGATGGGATAACTACGGATTGATCTAGTGCAATTGTTAAGCTGAAATATCTTACTGCTGAGAGCAGAGTGTTTTACTGAGATATTGGACTAGTTTACTGTTTGCATTCTCCACCAGTTCTCAGCCAAGAAGACCAGGAACAGGTTTGGGGGTCTTGAGGAAGCGTTGTTTGAGCATTCTCCAGGAGATTGGTAGGGAGGAACGGCCTCCCAACACTGTGGTCATCTGTCCTAAACAGGTTCTACATTTTTTTTTACTGTGTTACATAGATAAATCTGATCCTGACTGTTATATGAATGCTAAATATTTAGTTTGTAAATGTTAGAATTTAGTATTCTTTTTTATTTATTGAAGAAATGAATTTGAAAAGTAATGTGTTAGAATGGAAAATAATTTCTAGTCTGTGTTTTTCCACACCTGGAAAACCAGGCCGTACTCCAGCACAGATAAAATATTTACATTAGATGAAAGAAACTGATAAGAGATTGAATATAATATATATGGTTCTGCATTTTGTAGATAACAAAGTAATTAATACTGTGTGTAAGTTATCATTAAAGAGAACAGTATTCTAGTTAGTTATGTTTACTGTTTTTGAGCATATCTATGTTGGAAAAGAAACAATAGTGCTAAAATAGAATTATAGTAAAGAAATATACTGTTACAATAAAAAATATAGGAGATACAGTAAGTATCTAAACAAGGTTTCAACCACCCTTATATCAGTTAGCTTAAACTATTATTTTACATATACTAGAATAGGATTATGTTATAAATACTATTAAAGGAAGAAATAATCAGAGTTCAGAGTTAATGTTTAAAACATTACATAACCCTGAACCTTTACTAATTAACAGAGAAGTAAACAAATGAAAATTTAAATGTAAACAGTAAATAGAAGGAAGCTAAGAATTTACCTATTCCAAGAATAATTATTTTCCAACAAGCTCTAAATCTATTTAGGTTTAACCTGAGGGTCAAACCCTAATTCTACTTCCATTCTTTTTATAAAATTATTTCTTTAAAATAGAATAAACAAATTAAAATTTAAAAACTAGAATACTAAAGTATGCACTAGACTGAGTATAGTTTTATAAAAAGAACTTATAGTATTTGTATAAACTGTTTTATTTAAAGAAAAGGAAATATTTAAACAGGATAAACATTATTAATTCTATTGTAACAACGTAAAATAGGTAAACAGAAACCAACACAATTGATAAATTTTAAGAATACATTTATCTAAGGGTCCTTTTACAGTAAACCCTAATATTATATCCTAACTAAAAAGCTTAAACATATAAAAATTTACCTTACGACTGAAATTACAGTCTTCGAATTATCTTAATTTATTTACAACAAAAATATTAAAACAAATAGTTATCATTATTAACGGTTGAGGAAGGGAAGAGTCAAATTACACAGTCATAATTTTACAGGTTATATAACTGATGTATATACGAGACAGAGCTCGATTTCTTTTTAAACTCCTTTTAAAACCAAATATATTACTATGTCAGGCCGAAAGGCTTAAGACATAACAATTTTATTTTACCCTGCTCAGGCCAGTTACACCCAGCATCATGGCGGGGGTTTGAAGGAAAAAACCAACAAACAATTCATAAAACTTCATTACTGTAATAACATTTATGGGACAATGTATATTTTATTATAGTATTTGAAACAGAGAACCATTAAACCAAGAAGATAGGAGAATCTCCACATAATAAGAACAAAGTATGTCATTACTGAGCCATAAGGCTGTAAACTTGTCAAATAGTCAAGAAAAGTGAACTACAAGTCACAGCATCAAGGCCGGAGTAACGCTGCTATAAGCAAGGGTTTAATAACCAAAAATACTAAACAACAACTGAGCTAAACATCTTAAACACCGAAGGAACCGAGGTTGTATTTATTCTCCAACTGAAACCCTTTTTCCCTAATCTGTACAAGCAGGGAGTTGACACATTGTAACCGGGGCTTACCCGTATGTGTTGTTGTAAATCCAAACATGGAGAGGGTTCTTCCAAGTGTAAGGGAGAACTGCAACCTGCAAGCAACCCAAGGGTTTTAGTTAGAAACTGACTAATCTATAAATAAAACTACAGCTTGAAATTTATAACAACTATAAAATAAACTCTTTACCTAAAGGTGAAATATTCAGGAGCCAAGGAGGAATCGATTCCACACCATGAGCAGCACAATCCTCATGCTCACCAGTAACAAAGGTGACGGAGCTCACGGTACATTCTACACCACGAGCAGGAGTAAGCTTTGGCAATGGCCATGAAAGGAAACAACACTAAAAACTATTGACAGAGCTTCACTACCCTCGCGACAGCATATTGTATGCAGGAATAAAAACACCAAATGCGAGCTGTGAACTTCGCAACCCTGACACTAGAGTGGCAACACTCATCTACAGACAGACAATGGAGCTGGAGACAAGAACAAGCGAGCCCTCATGGCCGCAGTAAACCAAACATATAAAAGACCAAAACCCTCGACAAAGAATGAGGAGTTAGGGTTGTGTTGGAGACTTTTAAATCTTGCATTACATGGTGGTGGATGTTCCACATAACCATAAATTTATCCAGTCCACAAAGGGTCGAGTTGTATAGTCTCCACTGCACTGTTGGGAACCAAATTGTGTTAATAATTTAAATAATGACCACAATGATAGTATAATGTAAAAGTCAATACATATCATTTCAATGATGAGCTATGAAGTCAATCCATGTTAAGAACGAGGTTTTATTGTATCGATAAACCTTATATTATAAACCTTGGAATCTTTGTTGGTAATGAACCAAAACATTTTATTGCGTTGTTAACCCTTGTTATATGTAAACATTGAAATATTTCGTTGGTAAGATAATAACTATGGAAGGGTCCATAGTAGGGTATATTCCCTTAATCATAAGTTACTAGTTCTAATAATAATCATTGATTCAAACTTTACAATGAAGAACTACGTTGTTAGACCTAGTCTTAGGTAAACATTAATGGTAAGAATTTAGTTTATAAATCACCAATGTGTATATAAAAGTATTTACACCCTAAAATAGTCTCTTACACTTATATGTTTAGTCTATAGTACCAGAGAATAAGATAAACATCTTGGAGGTTTATAGACATTTGGTCTCCATAAGGAACCAAAGCTCTAAATGAAACAAACTGAGGTTAGATTAGACTTGGAAGTTGAAGATAGTAAAAATATCTAGGAATACATGTAGCATCACTATTATTTTGTAATTTCGTCACATTACTTATGTCATGAAGATATTTGGAGAATAGAAACCACAACTTGACGACATTTGTACAAATGATCATTTATAGACTTATTACATTAATAAGCTGATAAATTTCCTCTACTGAAGCTGAATTAAAGGTAAAGCCAAGAGTTCTCTGTAAGCTTATTTCTTAAAAGGTATTAGGTCTATTTCCATACTTAGCAGTGTTTTAAAGTTTATAAATAATAACAGTAGTAAAATCTTATGTCAGTTAAGGAATAGTTATACAAAATCACGAGCTCTATAAGTAACTTGGCTAATAGCTAGAAAGAAGAACTGTCCGAAATAAAATTCATACTAATGAAAAACATTGAGTATGGTAAGGTTTTTAGTCTTTACAACATGAATTTAAAATATTGTCATAGTTGTAAAAAAAGTAAAGGAAAGTTACTTTACCTCGTAAGTACCCTTGAATTCTATTAAGAAAAATTTTACTCTAGCAGTATATTTTTTTATGCTAAAAGAAGTATATCTGGATTAACGCCTTAATAAACTCTTACTGGTTCAAAATTTACCTGTCAATCCTGTAAGATCCAAAAATCCAAGTAAGTTAGCAATCACTAAGTAAGCCCCAGTTAGAAAGTAAATTCTCACCTACTTGACAAAATCAAATCATCAGTACAGCTAGAAACAACTGAATGCAGGTTATTTACATCACATATCAAAATTAAAATAGTATTAATTTCTATTTGTTTAAGTTAATGGTTACCTTTGTTAAATGTTTCATTTTTCCATTAGCCGCTAACAGTTATCGGACTACGACTATAGACAGTTTATGTTACATCAAAAAAATTTATTTTTTTGTGAAAACTTGGGGTTTTGAAATGGAAGGACAAGAGACAAGTGACTCAGATCCACATCGAGGAAAACTCCAAAACTATTTGGCCTTTTGCACACATCCCGATGTATGCGGGTTTGAGGGTCATATCCACGTATATACGCGAGAATAGGTTTAAAATTCATGTATAGAAAATAATGCATGTTTTTAGGGATGATCTTGGAAACATCGAAGGTACAAAAATGGTCCATGGGGTCCAAAGAGTCTGCAGAGGGATAGGGAAGGCCATAAAGGTGTGATCCACCATGTGTGGTAAAATTAGCTGTAACAGATGCCCCCTAATGTGTGAGGTCAGAGGGTTGATACGATGGCCGAAATACATTATAAGTCTATCCTAAAAGTGGAGTGATGAAGAAACAAGTGGAAGAACCATCCATCCAACAGTATAATACAATAATCAAACTCTGCACATAACTGCAAGTAGATATAGCAGTCTTGGATACATAAGAGTAAAATGGCCATGAATAGGCATGATACAAAATATGACATGTGTGTTCATCACCATGTACAATATAGATAGATTAGAATCTTCATGATGAAGATATACAAAAGATCATGATCTCCATGAAAGCTAAAGAAATATAATGGATCAAGATCTCCATAATGGCTGAAGATATCTGACATACACTGGAATCAAGTCACAAGAGCTGAAATCTCATGAACACTGGCACAATCAAGGAGGTAGCATATATGGAATGCCACGAATCTGGAAGGTCTTCTACACAATCCGCTACGAGTACATGTCCTACTATGTGAATAGAGGTGTCGAGGTTGAACATAGTAGTCCATCGTCTGATTATCGATCATTGATGTATACCGTTAATAGACGTGAGATCACCCACTGATAATTAAAATGGGAATCAAGTTAATAGAGTGAAAACTAACAAGTGTGAATAAATGTGTTGAGGTCAAACACTTGAGAGAATCCATCGATCAGGGGACATTAATGTATTCCCAAAAACTGTCGATGGTAAGAGAACCTGCCACTGGTGATTCCAAGTCTCAAGGCACTAAAACATGACTCTAGATTCCTATCCCAGAATAAATGATCTAAAGTCGATGGGATGAAATCCACTGAAAGGAGGGCATTAATGCATCCCTCATCATCCAACATGAGGTACTCAACAAAGTTGTATAATGTGGAAGGACTCCATCATAATGTGCATGAACCAGTATCAGTACCGAGAATGGCTGACATGCAAAATCAAAATAACTGAGGAATGGCCGACTCAGGTTTCAACTTCATTCAAACAAGAGCATAAAGGTGAATGGTGACTGAATGTAGGTAGCATAGACTCAATATACAAAATGGGTACATCTTTGCGACACAGGAGGCATCGAACGAGCATGGGTTCAGTTATTCCGATGACTAGCCAGAGCCGTGGTGTGCTACCACAATGAGAACCCCCCTCCTCCTCCACAAGCTTAGAGACCTGAGAGTGTTTCATTTTTGTACTACTATGTATTATATTTTGGTGGCTCGGAAGCCCCATTTTTTTATTATGACACTTATGTATTATGACGTCACATTTTGAATGTTTAATGAAAAACTTTTATGATGATCGATTTTATTTATTTACCTGTGTGTAAAAATGTATGTTTGTGATATGCTTATGGTCTATGAAACAAATGCCAATATAACACATAGTTAGCATATGAGTCAGCAAATTCATTAAAAATTCTTGAAACATGTATGTATATTATGTTCTCAAATTGTTTTTCTAGCAATCTCACACGTAAGAATCTTTGTAATAATGTCATATCCCTAATACGATACAAGCCATTAAGCTGTCAAACCACTAACTGTGAATCAATACATACCTCAAGAAAGAGAACACCATGTGAAATGGAATCCCGCAATAACTTGATCACGGCACTATATTCAGCAACAATGTTCAAAGAAGGCCGTAAACATATGCCTCCTGAAGACAATACATTACTTGTAGGAGTATAAATCACCCAAGCAGCAGAAGTTGAGTTTTGAGTGTGGCGACTAGCACCATCAGCGAATCCTATGTAAATGGAAGACTCCATTGACATCTGCCATAAGAAACGAAAGCTAATCAACAAACTCGATCACCATAAGAAAACCTAACTGTAAAATATTGTACAATAATATACAATAATTATCCCTGGTTGAACATCATGCATAGTATTTTTTAAGATAGATCCCATTTCTAGGCTCCGCCAAAGCTTTCCCTTCATAATCCACCAGCTCATAGGCACCCTTCTTTAACACATGTTTAACTATGTAAGGACCATGCCACATAGGATTAAATTTCCCTGCCACCGAGGGTTCTTTAGCTTGATCCCACAAAAGGACAAAATCACCTTCACTAAACCTCCTCGAATGGACAAACTTATCATATTGGACCTTAACGCGATGCTTATTTACTTCTAGAACCACTAAGGCATCCCGATGCTGCTCATCAAGCTACTCTAAGTGGACCAAATTATCCTCCAATGTGGAAGTGTTTGGTAAAATCTCTATCGCTACTTTCAACGAAGGGATTTTGCATTCAACTGGAAAGACAGACTCCACCCCATGTACGAGCTAATATGGAGAGAAACCAGTGGTAGTCTTAACCGCAGTCCTATAGGACCACAAAGCAGGATATAACATGATATGTCAATTCATTTTGCTTTGTGCGATGGTTTGTTGGAGAATAGACTTAAGTGATTTATTCACTGCTTAAACCTATCCATTCTCTTGAGGGTAATAAGAAGAGGAGTGCTCCTGCTTATACCCTAACTTCGAGGCCAACTCTTCCATCATTTTATTCTAAAAGTGCCTACCATGGTCAGTGACAAGCTCCTTCGAAATGTCGAACCGAGTAATAATTTGATTGAACACGAAATGCATGGTTGTCTCACCATCGGATTTAATCGTGGACATAGCCTTAGCCCATTTCATGAAATAATCAACAGCCACTATAATGTGATGATGCCCCCCAGCGGAAGCTGGGTTGCAATCCATGAAGTCAAGCCCCCACTTGGTGAAGGGACCGGTGATGATAATCGGATGTAACGGGGAAGGATGCAAGCGCATATTGTGTGCAAACACCTGGTAAGGGTGACACTTCTTGACCGCATTGACACAATATTTGAACTTCAACGGCCAAAAATATCCTGCTCTCAAGATTTTTTGGGCTGTAGAAATCCCAGATAAATGACCACCATGCGCCCATCCATGGAAATCATTCAACACAACCTCAGCCTCATCATGGGTTAAACAACGATGTAAAATGGAATCAACCCCACAGTGGTACAAAATGTTATCCACTATAAGTCATTTCTTAGATACATGACGTAATCGTCGTCGCTCATCCCATGACAGGTGAGTAGGGACCTTCAATGTTCGCAAATATATAATTATATCCCCATACCATGGGTCCAAAGTTGAGATAAGGAAAATATTCTCATCGACAAACGTATCCTCACAAACCTCCTCCTCCTCCACACTTGGAAAATCAGAAATGAGCTCTGCAAAGATCAACGATTTCTTCAATTTTTTTGAAACGAATTCGAGATTTAACTCTTGCAAAATAACGATCCACTTATTATATTTTCCCTCGATCATCCTTCTAGTGAGGATGAACTGAAATGGATTGAAATGAGCTACCACCAAGGTTTGGCGAAGGAGAATGTAGTGTCTCAATCTCTGAACCACATGTACGGTGGCCAAGGAAATTTTTTCCACATGAGAATAATGGATTTCTGCATCAATAAGGTTCTGGCTCAAATAATATATGACATGCTCATGGATCTCCTCATCCTCCTGAACCAAAACCATACCAACTGTCTCCATGGACGCGGCCACATAAATAAAAAAATCACGGCTATAGTCAAGTGGACTAAGCACGAGGGTCAATGCTAAGGCTCGCTTAAGAGCATCAAAGGACTCCTGGGCTCACTCATCCCAGCAAAAAGTAGTGTCCTTGTTTAGAAGACGCATAAAGCCTTTAGTCAAATTGGAAAAGTTAACCACGAATCTCCGTAAGAAATTTTCCATGCCTTGCAAACACTGAATATGTCTAATATTACGCGGGGGAGACAATTTAAGTATTGCCTCAACCTTTAAGGGATCGACTCTTATACCCTCCTTAGATACAATTAACCCTAGCAAGCGACCAATGATTATGCAAAAGATGCACTTATGAGGATTTAACCTAACCTGGTAATGGCGGCATCTTTCGAATACTAATCTCAAATGGTAAGGATGAGGCACTCTCAAATGAGAATGAGCAGCAATATCATCCAAATACACTTCGATAATTGTTTTGAGATCATGAAAAATTAAGGTCATATCCCTCTAAAATGTGGATCTGATTTTTTTAAGACCGAAAGGCATCTTCCTATATGAAAACGTACGCCAAGGACAAATAAATGCAATTTTATGTTGATCCTCGGGTTTGGTATGAATCTGATTATATCCAGAAAAATCGTCCATGAAGGAGAATACCTCATTTCCCGCACACTCATCCAAAATTGAAATAATAAATGGTGTGGGAAAATTATCCTTAGGCCCAGCACAATTTAAATCACAAAAATCAGTGCATATACGGATCGCTCCTTGCTTCTTATCCACCGGAACGGGATTTGAAACCCACTCTGTTAAGGGAACGGGATAGATAAAACAGGCTTTTAATAGCTTCTCTATCTCATCCTTAATAGCAGGTTCTTTACTAGGATTCACCGCACGCAAACGTTGTTGAACAGGCTTCGCATTCGGATAAGTCTTAATTTCATGTTCGACAATACGAGGGTCGATACCCAGCATTTCCTCGTATGACCAAGCAAATATGTCACAAAACTCTTTAAATAGCTCGGTATACTCCTTTATTTCCTCAGGGGAACAATCCACCTCAATGTAGACGTTCTCAACTTTGCCAGGATCACGAGAAATATTGATAAGAATGGTAGGTGATAGGTTCGCCATGTTCCCATCAGCCATATGACCAGGAGAGCTCAATGGAACCATAGGACTACCAATATTCTCACTAAGAATCTCCCTATAGTCCTCACGCTCCATACAGTTAAGCTTGGGAAGAAAATAATATCTATGATGCAACTCTTCCCAAGGTAGCTCAACCCTTGACATGGCCTCAATAATGGCTTCATCTGATGGAAAAACACCATCAAGGCAATCATGTGTGTGAGAGGACTCAACTCCCCATGCACATAGCACATATGGGTCCTCCTCCTCCATCTGCGAAGAGGAAGGACTAGGCTCTGCAACAAAATCAAGATTCACTTGATATGCTATCATTGTTGTAGGCAATGGCACATGTGTTTCGACAGGTCCATTCGAAGGACTCGATGAAGGAAGAATCCATGAATCTTCCATACGGGTAGTGCAAAAAGACATCGACTTCAACAAAGATTAATCCTCACCGAAACTAGATCCAATCATAAGAATGGGCATAGGACAACTAAAGGTCCCCATATGGGATGCATACATACACACGCCCACACTCCCAGTTGCCGATGAGAATTATTGATAATCGGGATAGAAGCTCCTGATGATGCACTGACACTCGAATTACAGAACAATGTCTGATCAATCATAACAATATTCCCATTAAATGGAAAGCATACTACTCGAAATAGAGAAGAGGCTATAGCTTGCATACTATACATCCAATTCCAGCCCAGTAAAATATTGTAGTCAAGGGGCGCATCAACCACCTCGACCTCGATCGCGATAGTCTTCCCTCCCAATTGGAATTTGAGAGAAGGAAAAATCTCATGCCGCCAAAAAGATCTACCATCAAAGGCAGTCAACATGGTAGCGGATTAATACAACTCCGGAGAACCCAAACCCTTCCAACATGACAAAGACATCAGGGAAGCAGCAGTGCCTTCGTCAATCACAGTGCATTTGACGGTCATATTAAGACACTCTACATGAATCAAAAGAGACGCGTAGTAAGGAAAGAGAGGCTGTAGTACCATGGTTTCAAATTTGATGACGGAAGAAGAATTATCATCATTAATCCCAAAAGCAGAAAACAAGGCTTTCCTTTGCGGAGGACAACTCTGAAGTACTTCAAGTGCAGACATCGCACAAGGATTTTGGCCCAAATCCTCAAAAACAAAATAGTTCTGGGCAGCTCAGGCATTAGGATTGTGCCCCAAATGCTTTAGGACTTCCTTAAGAATGCGAGGTGCAATTTTAGGTTTATCCATAGGGTTTTCGATAAGCAAAGGGCTCTTGTATGGAGCGGGTTCTTTTCCAAGGTTCGGTTGTGACAAACCATAATCTTTCACACGACTCACAACCTTAGTAGCACATATCATGTTGATGCAACCATGACCAGTATTGGCTTCCGGAGGATTTTGATCTCCACCCAATGCACAATGAGGATCATTGGCCCTTGAGTTCATATTTTGATTATGGGGTAAAGGATTAGTTAGCACAGCTGGGCCCTGTGCTATGAATCTCGAGGCATCTTCCATATGAGGGCACAAGTGAGTGAGGTGGTCCTCCTTACACAATTTGCAAGGAAACTTAAACTTACATTTAGAATTCTTGTCCCCCCCAACATTGCAAGAGTTCTTGTCATTAAAATTGAAATTTTCATTCTTGTTCCCACCCTCACGATTATTTTTACCCTTCCTCTAATTCCTTCCAAGCTTCTAGTTGCCCTTCTGGTCCAATGAGTGCACGAAAAGTACACTCGCCATTTGGGTGGGTTGAGACGAAGTCGTGGGTTGTCCCAAAGAAAATTGCTTAATAGACAATTGAATCACTTGTTTCACAACTGAATCTACAATTTTGGCACTTGTACAACCCACAATGCCATCAGCATGTGGTCCAGGCTTGATCTTGGGATCTAAACTAGAATGTGAAGCGTTAGGTATGATCTCATACAGAATTCTGGATTGAGCATAAATCAAATCCAACTCCTGTGCCCTAAAAATTGCTTGTTCCTTGTTCTGGACTCCGGATGTAGAAACATCCTTCACGATGTAAGGTAACAATGATTTGAGGAACCACTCAAGGAGAAATTCCAGCGGTATGAAGGCTTTAATCAACCTCTTCCATCTACACCACTCTTGGATATGGTCCAAGATATGTGTGGCTTTGTCTTGTCAAAATGTTGACAAGAGTTATGTACCAACATCATAATGCATGGGTAGCTAGAACTGATTAAGGAAATTCATAGCAAGGTCATCGAACAAAACGAATGCCCCCCTCAGTAACTCTATATACCATTTCACTGCAGGCTCGGTGAGGGTACATTGAAATAGCCTTAAATGGATTGATTCATCATGTAAGGAATTGGAAGAGCACTGAAGGTGAAAAGTAGTGACATTTTCACTAGGATCTTCTCCTACTTTTCCCTCGAATTTGGAAATGTCTGAGGGAATATTGTTAGGGACAGTCGGCCAAGCCAAGTCATGAAATACTAGATTGTTCATGAGTCTCGATAAGTCAGTTAAGTTTAACGTTGTGAGGAAAAGGATCCTAGGCTGAGATGTTCTATGCCATGCTCCCTGATAGTTTTGGTTCATATAAGGCTGACTATTGTAAATACCATGGCCTTGGCCATAATATTCTCCTCTCGTTTGACTCGTGTAGGGCTGCATGGAAGCATTATGATGTGGTGTACCTTGACTATGTGGTGCTACAAATCCATAGTTAGAGGAGTAAGCGGGTTTTTGATACTTGTACCCATAAGGTTGGTAGTTCTGTCCATACTGTGGTCCATAATATTGTCCATGAGAAGCTCCATAAGGTGTCCCATGGGATGTCCCATGAGAAGCTCCATAATTAGAGCTATGGGGAACTCCTCTTGTGCCCAACAGAGTCACCAATTATGTTACAGAGAAAACCTCTTATGGCTTGGGGTACCACAACAGACAGAGTAACCGCAGAAATCAATCCTTTCCCATATGCTAGAGAAACCAAACATCTAACAATAAAGTCTGTTACTGAGAAAAATTCCTATGGATTATGGTACCACAACAGACAGAGTAACCATAGAAATCAATCATTTCCCATATGCAAGAGAAACCAAACATCTAATACTAAAGGATCTCGAAACATACCTTATTCTGAATGGTTGATGTAGATCCCCATTGAGATTTTCCACTCTTGCTTATATTAGCAATTTGCTCTCTCAACATTCAGCAAATAAGACAAGCATGTTATATAATTGTGTTAGACCTACTCTAGCATATATAATCAATAACATATAGGCATTTAAAAGCATCCATGGATCCAATACTCATTTAAATACACATTATTGGACAGGAAAATATATTTCTATTAATATAAATCAGATATTACAATAGTGACAACCTCTGTTGACACGTCTGCAAACCGGAGAAACTAAGTCCTCCACCTGGGCCTCCACCACTTCAATAATATATCTCTTGATAGCAAGCTTACAAAAAAAATCAAGTTTGGGAAGAACACAAAGTGCTCCAAGGGACAAAGGGATGCAGACTCAAGTATAAACTCCCACAACAATGGACTATAGTTTTAAAGGGTTCCTTATATAGTGCTTCAATGGGGTAATGGAAGGTCAAATCTGAGAAATCTCAAGGCATATGGAAGGCCAAGAGACAAGTGACTTGGATTCACATCAAGGAAAACTCCAAAACTATTTGGCCTTTTGCACACATCCCAGTGTACGCGGTTTTGAGGGTCATATCTGCGTATATACACGAGAATAGGTTTAAAAGTCATGTATAGAAAATAATGCATGTTTTTAGGGATGATATTGGAAACATAAAAGGTACAAAAATGGTACATGGGGTCCAAAGAGTCTGTAGAGGGACAGGGAAGGCCATAAAGGTGTGATCCACCATGTGTGGTAAAAGCAGCTGTAACAGATTCCCCCTAATGTGTGAGATCAGAGGGGTGATACGATGGCCAAAATACATTATAAGTCCATCCTAGAAGTGGAGTGATGAAGAACCAATTGGAAGAACCATCCATCCAACAGTATAATAAAGTAATCAAACTCTGCACGTAACTGCAAGTAGATATAGCAGTCCTGGATACATAAGAGTACAATGGCCATGAATAGGCATGATACAAAATATGACATGTGTGGTCATCACCACATACAATATATATAGATTAGAATCTCCATGATGAAGATATATAAAGGATCATGATCTCCATGAAATATGAAGATATATAGTGGATCAAGATATCCATAATGGTTGAAGATATCTTACATACACTAGAATCAAGTCACGAGAGCTGAAATCTCATTAACATTGGCACAATCAAGGAGGTAGCATATATGGAATGCCACCAATCTGGAAGGTCTTCTACACAATATTCTACGAGTACATGTCCTACTATGTGAATAGAGGTGTCAAGGTCAAACATAGTAGTCCATCGTCTGATTACCGGTCATTAATGTATACCGTTAACAGACGTGAGATCACCCACCGATAATGAAAATGGGAATCAAGGTACTAGAGTGCAAACTAACAAGTGTGAATAAATGTGTTGAGGTCAAACACTTGAGAGAATCCATCGATCAAGGGACATTGATGTATTGCCAAAAACTGTCGATGGTGAGAGAACCTGCCACTGATGACTGCAAGTCTCAAGGCACTCAAAAATGTCTCTAGATTCCTATCCCAAAATAAATGATCTGAAGTCGATGGGATGAAATCCACTGGAAGGAGGGCATTAATGCATCCCTCATCATCCAACATGAGGTACTCAGCAAAGCTATATAATGTGGAAGGACTCGATCATAATGTGCATGAACTAGTATCAGTACCAGGAATGGCCAACATGCAAAGTCAAGAGAACTGAGGAATGGCCAACTCAGGTTTCAACTTCCTTCAAACAAGAGCATAAAGGAAAATGGTGACTGAATGTAGGTAGCATAGACTCAATATACAAAACTGGGACATCTCTGCGATACAGGAGGCATCGACAGAGGCTCTATAGTGACTGGAAGCTTAACTAGTCGGTGGAGATAAACTCAGAGAAATGAGTAGAGCTGCTAAAGTCAAACTATTAACCCAACCAACGGATGTGATATACATTGCTCTTTTTGAAGGTGACACGACTCAACTACTTCCAAAGATAACATATTTTCCTGTCCGACTTTTTGGTTTTTGGGTTTTTTGTTTTTGGACTTTTTCAAATATTTTGAAAAGCTTGAAAAAGAATAAAAAGTGCTTTATAGTTACAGACTAGGAGGAGACAAGTGTCAAGGGGAAAACAAGCTAGTTCCAAGCAGCGGAACATACCTATGCTCAATGCAAGGAAACATGTGTAGGATAACGACACTCGGGGGAAGGTCCCCTCCCGGTAAAAAATGGAGAATCAAGCTACAAAGGATATGTAAAATGGGTCTGCATGGCTAGACATGAGACAATCTCGGGCTATATAGCTTATAATCGAAGTCATGGAAGCCGACATAAGGCTCAATAAGGCAAGCAAAACTCATGATAATGCAATTACAACTTGACATAAGGGAGTCCTAGGGAAAAAGGCCAGCAAAAAGATCAAGAGGAGTATGAGGCTCTTGCGCAAAGTCATGGCGATACTATACAAAGGACTCCCACACCCTAAGGGAAAAATTTCAGCATGGGCACCAAAATGCAAAACAGGAGCTAACTAGGGCACACATGTATGGTCAAGCTCTACCATTCACATCATGTCACTTCTAAAAGAAACAAGGAGGTTTTGGACAAGATAGAATGGGTTCGCACCTAAGGTTATAATGAAATAGTCATAAGGTCATGCAAAGTGCAAATGGATTGAAACCTAACCTATATGGTAGTTTAGACATAATGCCTAAAATTGACACGAACGAGTCAAAACCACGGTCGAAACGACACTCAAAATGGAGTCCTACATCATCAAATTAGTCCAAAATGGTCAGAAACAATCCAAAACTATAGAAAGTGGGTAAAAATTTTCAAAAATTTCAAAAAAAAATTATAAATAGTAAAAAATTCAAAAATTCCAAATCATTTGAAATTTTCACCCATTGGAGCTCAAAACTTCCAACGCAAATTCCGGGAGCTTCGTCTAGCGAAATTCAACACCGTTTGTTCCAGGTAACTCCTCATGTCCTCCTCTTTCTATTTCATGCAAATTTTTTGAATTTCCATGGTCAAATTTAATTTTTAGGCCAATCAAAAATGGTCATTTTGGACCACACGGATATCGGGGTTTTTTCCGCGTATAGGGTTGTCCATATGTGAAAAAACCTCCCAAAACTGCGTACATACACGGTTGTTTTGCAAACACTCACGTATGCGGCCACGCACAAGGTTTTTTAAGGTATATAATGACCAAAAATTAATTTTTATGTGCAGGATGGTTCTAGAATGGAGAGAGAGGAAACATGGAGATGTAGAAGAAGCTGTTCAAGGTGACTTAATGGCTCAACAAGCTCTTCGTGCATGTAGTATATATAAGTTTTGGTGTCTTGGCAACCTGAGGGCCAAACCGAGACTCTTGCAGATGCTAGTAGACTACTGAGATCTAGACTCGGAGTCTTTTCATATCGACAAGATGTCTCTCACTATATAGGTTGAGGACATATATTTTATTACTGGATTATCCTGACGGGGAGAGGTGGTGAACTTACACTCTCACGGGCCTGGAGGTGGCCTTACCATTGATGACTACATTGCAGTATACTATTTTTCGGACATGGAAAAGGTTGGGAGTCAAATATTGACAAACTCCATCTAGGCACTAGGGCTGAAGGCCATACTATTGGCACTTAGCAAGATAGTCGATCTAACTTCACTCCACCAGGCCTCGTGGCCATTGATGTTCTATGCGGTAGAGTGTATGAGACCCACAGTGTATGACTGGAGCACTATGCTATTGAGTAACATGAAGAAGTAGCTCAGTGACTATAAGATGGGCAGGGTGAGAAACTTTGGTTTAAGCAGCATACTAAGCACATTCTTATTTAAGCGTGTACTGGGGCTAATCCCTAGAGTCAACATTCTACCACACGGAGTTTGGGATCCAACCCAACGACGTTGGGAAAATGTTATGGGAAGACTGGGTGGAGGTAGGGTGGCTAACCCCTATCCAACGGACTTCTTTCCATGGTGGTGGCGGCATATTATTGCCATTGATGACTATCCCTATGCAGAAATAGATTTTCGAGGAGATCCAGACATGACTCGACCACTTGAAGTGGCATATGGAGACATAGTTAACGAATCCCAAACCCTCTTTTTACGTTTTTTGAATTATTAAATTTTTTTGTGTTTTTTGATATATTGACTCAAAAGACATGTTTTGGTGTGACAACACATCATGACAATCTGTCATATGTATGCAGATTTTGGACCATGGCGGCCTGGTGGTTTCCCTCATCATAGACAGAGGGGAAGAGGAGATGACATCATGGGAGTGGATGCGGAGCGGATGCTCCAAAGCATCTACACAAACTTTGTATGCTTGACACACAGGGTACCCATGGCACAAGTCGAGGACTTGCCTGATGCCATGCAACGTCAGGTGGTTGGTGTACCATGAGCATGGGTTCAATTATTCCGACAACTAGCTAGATTCGTGGTGTGCTACCATGATCAGAACCCCCCTCCTCCTCCACAGGCTTAGAGACCTGAGAGTGCTTCATTTTTGTACTACCGTGTATTATATTTTGGTGGCTCAGAAGCCCCATTTTTGTATTATGACACTTATGTATTTTGACGTCACATTTTGGATGTTTAATGAAAAACTTTTATGATGATCGATTTTATTTATTTACCTGTGTGTAAAAATGTATGTTTGTGATATGATTATGGTCTATGAAACAAATGCCAATCTAACACATAGTTAGCATATGATTCAGCAACTTTATTAAAAATTCTTGAAACATGTATGTATGTTATGTTCTCAAATTGTCATTCTAGCAATCTCACACGTAAGAATCTTCATAATAATGTCGTATCCCTAATATGATACAATCCATTAAGCTGTGAAACCATTAACTGCGAATCAATATGTACCTCAAGAGAGATAACACCATGTGAAATGGCATCCCACAATAACTCAATGACGGCACTATATTCAACAACATTGTTCGAAGAATGCCGTAAACATATGCCTCCTGAAGACAATGCTTGACCCGTAGGAGTATAAATCACCCAAGCAGCAGAAGCTAAGTTTTGAGTGTGGCGGCTAGCACCATTAGCAAATCCTATGTAAGTGAAAGACTCCATTGACATCTACCATAAGAAATGAAAGCTAATCAACAAACCCGATCACCATAAGAAAACCTAACTATGCAAAAAACTGTACAATAATATAAATAATCAGCACTGGATGAAGATCATGCATAGTATTTTTTAAGATAGAGCCCATTTCTAGGCTCCGCCAAGGTTGTCCCTTCATAATCCACCAGCTCATAGGCACCCTTCTCTAACAAATGTTTAACTACATAAGGACCATGCCACATAGGATTAAATTTCCCTGCCCCCAAGGGTTCTTTAGCTTGATCCCACAAAAGGACCAAATCACCTTCACTAAACCTCCTTAGACAGACAGACTTATCATATTGGACCTTAACGCAGCACTTATTTACCTCTAGAGCCACTAAGGCATCCCAACACTGCTCATCAAGCTGCTCTAAGTGGACCAAATGTTCCTCCAATGCGGAAGTGTCTGGTAAAATCTCTATCTCTAGTTTCAATGAAGGGATTTCGCATTCAACTGGCAAGACAGACTCCACCCCATGTATAAGCTGATATGGAGAGAAACCGGTGGAAGTCTTAACCACAGTCCTATAGGCCCAAAAAGCAGGATATAACATGATTTTCCAATTCGTCTTGCTTTGTGTGATGGTTCATTGGAGAATAGACTTAAGATATTTATTCACTGCTTCAACATGTCCATTCGCTTGAGGATAATAAGAAGAGTGCTCATGCTTATACCCTAACTTTGAGTCCAACTCTTCCATCATTTTATTCTGAAAGTTCCCACTATGGTCAGTGACAAGCTCCTTCAGAATGTCAACTGAGTAATAATTTGATTGAACACGAAATGCACGACTGTCTCACTGTCAGATTTAATCATGGGCATAGCCTCAGCCCATTTCGTGAAATAATCAACAGCCACTATAATGTGATGATACCCCCCAGCCGAATCTAGGTTGCAATCCATGAAGTCAAGCCCCCACTTGGTGAAGGGACCGACGGTGATAATCGGATGTAAAGGGGCAAGATGCGAGAGCATATTGCGTGCTAACACCTAGCAAGGGTGACACTTCTTGAATGCATTGACACAATCTTTGAAGATCGACGGCCAAAAATATCTCGCTCTCAATATTTTTTGGGTCATAGATATACCATATAAATGACCACCACACACCCCTCCATGGAAATCATTCAGCACAACCTCAGCCTCATCATGGGTTAAACAATGACATAAAATTGAATCTACCCCATGGCGATACAAAATGTTATCCACTATAAGGCAGTTCTTAGATACATGACATAATCGTCATCGCTCATCCCGTGACAGGTGAGTAGGGACCTTCAATGTTTACAAATATATAATGATATATCCATACCATGGGTCCAAAGTTGAGATAAGGAAAATATGCTCATCGACAAACATATCCTCATAAACCTCCTCCTCCTCCACACTTGGAAAATCAGAAATGAGCTCCACAAAGATCAGTGGTTTCTTCAATTTCAACGAAATGAATTCGAGATCGAACTCTTGCAAAATAACAATCCACTTATTTTATTTTCCCCCGATCATCCTTCTAGTGAGAACAAACTGAGATGGATTGACATGATCTACCACCAAGGTCTGGCAAAGGAGAATGTAGTGTCTCAATCTCTGAACCTCATGTACGGTGGCCAAGGCAAGTTTCTCCACGTGAGGATAACAGATTTCTGCATCAATAAGGTTTCGGCTCAAATAATATATGACATGCTCAAGGAGCTCCTCATCCTCCTGAACCAAAACCATACCAACCGTCTCCATGGACGTGGCCACATAAATCAAAAAATCACAGCTATAGTCAGGTGTACTAAGCACGGGGGCCGATGCTAAGGTTCGCTTAAGAGCATCAAAGGAGGCCTGGGCTCACTCATCCCAGCAAAAAGTAGTGTCCTTATTTAGAAGACGCATAAAGCCTTTAGTCAAATTGGAAAAGTTAACTACGGTTCTCCGTAAGAAATTTTCCATGCCTTGCAAACACTGAAGATGTCTAATATTACGCGGGGGAGACAATTGAAGTATTTTAAGGGATCGACTCTTCTACCCTCCTTAGCTACAATGAACCCTATAAAACGACCAACGGTTATGCAAAAGATGCACTTATGAGGATTTAACCTAACCTGGTAATGGTGACATATTTCAAATACTAATCTCAAATGGTATGGATGAGGCAATCTCAGATGAGAATGAGAAGCAAGATCATCCAAATACACTCCGATAATTGTTTTGAGATCGTGAAAAATTAAGGTCATATCCTGTTGAAATGTGGCTCTAGCTTTTTTAAGACCGAAAGGGATCTTCCTATATGCAAACATACCCCAAGGAAAAATAAATGCAGTTTTATGTTGATCCTCGGGTTTGATCTGAACCTAATTATATCCAGAAAAACCATCCATGAACGATAATACCTCGTTTCCCGCACACACATCCAAAATCTGATCAATAAATGGTGTGGTAAAATTATCCTTAGGACAAGCACGATTTAAATCATGAAAATTAGTGCATATACGAATCACTCCTTGCTTCTTATCCATCGGAATGGGATTTGAAACCCACTCTATCAAGGGAATGGGATAGATAAAACTAGATTTTCACAGCTTCTCTATCTCAGCCTTAATAGTGGGTGCTTTTCCAGGATTCACTGCACACAAACATTGTCGAATAGGCTTCGCATTCAGATAGGTATTAATTTCATGTTCGACAATACGAGGGTCGACACCCAGCATTTCCTCGTATGACCAAGAAAAGATGTCACGAAACTCTTTAAATAGCTCGGTATACTCCTTGATTTCCTCAGGGGAACAATCCACCCCAATGTAGACGTTCTCAACTTTGCCAGGATCGTGAGAAATATTGATAGGAATGGTAGGTGATAGGTTCTCCATGTTCCCATCATCCATTTGACCAGGAGATCTCAATGGAACCATGGGACTACCAATCTTCTCGCTAAGAATATCCCTATAGTCCTCACTCTCCATACAGTTAAGCTCGGGAAGAAAATATGATCTATGATGCAACTTTTCCCGAGATGGCTCAACCCCTGACATGGCCTCAATAATGGCTTCTTCTGATGGAAAAACACCATCAAGGCAATCATGTACGTGAGAGGACTCAACTACCCATGCAAGCAGCACATATGGGTCCTCCTCCTCCGTCCGCGAAGAGGAAGGACTAGGCTCTGCAACACAATCAAGATTCGCTTGATATGTTATCATTGCTGTAGGAAATGGCACATCTGTTTTGATAGGTCCATTCGAAGGACTCGGTGAAGGAAGAATCCAAGGATATTCCATATGGGTAGTGCGAAAATACACCGAATTCAATGAAGATGAATCCCCACTGAAACTAGATCCGATCATAAGAACGGGCGCAAGACAACTAAAGGTCCCCATAAGGGATGGATACATACCTACACCCACATTCCCAGTTTCTAGCTAAGAATGATCGATAATCATGATAGAATCTCCCAATGATGCACTGACACTCGGAATACGCAATGATTTCTGGTCAATCGTAACAAAATTCCCATTAAATGGAAAGCATACTACTCGAAATAGAGAAGAGGCTACGGCTTGCATACTATACATCCAATTCTAGCCTAGTAAAAGATTGTAGTCAAGGGGCACATTAACCACCTCGACCTCGATCATGATGGTCTTCCCTCCCAATTGGACTTTGACAGAAGGAAGAATCCCATGCAGCCAAAAATATCTACCATCAAAGGTAGTCAACATGGTAGCAGATTGAGACAACTCAGGAGAACCCAAACCCTTCCAGCATGACAAAGACATCACGGAAGCAGCAGTGCCTTCGTCAATCACAGTGCCTTTGACGGTCATATTAAAACACTCTACATGAATCAAAAGAGACATGTAGTAAGGCAAGCGAGGCTGTAGTCCCATGGTTTCAAATTTGATGACGGAAGAAGAGTTATCATCATTAATCCCAAGAGCAGAAAGCAAGGCCTTCCTTTGCGGAGGACAACTCTGAAGTACTTCAAGTGTAGACATCGCACAAGGAGTTTGGCCCAAATCCTCGACAATGGAATAGTTCTGGGTGAATCAGACATTAGGATTGTGCCCTGAATGCTTTAGGACTCCGTTAGGAATGCGAGGTGCAATTTCAAGTTTATCCATCGGGTTTTTGATACGCAAAGGGCTCTCGGGTGGATCGGGTTCTTTTCCAAGGTCTGGTTGTGACGAACCATAATATTTTGCATGAGTCACAACCTTAGTAGCACGTACCATGTTTATACAACCATGACCAGTATTGGCTTTCGACAGATTTTGATCTCTGCCCAACGCACAATGAGGATCATTGGTCCTCGAGTTCATATTTTGATTATGGGGTAAAGGATTAGTTAGCATAGCTGGGCCCTGTGCTATGAATCTCGAGGCATCTTCCATATGAGGACACAAGCGAATGAGGTGGTTCTCCTTACACAATTTGCAAGGAAACGTAACCTTATGTTTATAATGCTTGTCACCCCCATCATTGCGGGCATTATTGTCATTAAAATTGGCATTTTCATTCTTAGTCCTTTCAGGCTGCTGGTTGCCCTTCTGGTCCGACAATTGCAAGGAAAGTACACTAGCCATTTGGGTGGGTTGAGGCGAAGCCGTGGCTTGTCCCAAAGTGGATTGATTAATAGAAAATTGAACCACTTGTTTCACAACCGAATCCGCAGGTTTGGCACTTGTACAACCCACAATTCCACCTGCATGTGGTCCAGGCTTGATCTTGGGATCAAAACTAGAATGTGGAGATTTAGGTATGATCTCATATAGAATTCCAGACTGAGCATGAATCAAATCCAACTCCTGTGCCACAAAAATTGCTTGTTTCTCGTTCTGGACTCTAGATGTAGAAACATCCTTCATGATGTAAGGTAACAACGATTTGAGGAACCACTCAAAGATAAATTCTAGTGGTATGAAGGATTTAATCAACCTCTTCTGTCTATGCCACTCTTGGATATGGTCTGAGATATGTGTGGCTTTGTCTTGTCGAAATGTCGACAAGAGTTCTATACCAATGTCATAATGCATGGGTAGCTGGAAGTGATTGAGGAAAGTCATAGCAAGGTCATCAAACAAAATGAATGCCCCCCTCAGCACCTCTATATACCATTTCACTGCAGGCTTGGTGAGGGTGCATTGAAATAGCCTTAAATAGATTGATTCATTATGTAAGGAATTGGAAGAGCACTGAAGGTGAAAAGTAGTGACATGTTCACTAGGATCTTCTCCTGCTTTTCCCTCGAATTTGGGAATTTTCGAGGGAAGCTTGTTAGGGACAGCCAGCCAAGCTGGGTCATGAGATACCAGATCATTCATGAGTCTTGATAAGTCAGGTAAGTTTAACGTTGTGAGGAAAGGGAGCCTAGGTTGAGCCAATATATGCCATGCTTCCAAATAGTTTTGGTTCATATAAGGCTAACTACTGTAAATACCATGGCATTGGCCATAATATCCTCCTCCCATTTGACCCATGTAGGGATGCATGGAAGCATTATGATGTGGTGTACCTTAACTATGTGATGCTACAAATCCATATTTAGGGTAAGCAGGTTTTTGATACCCGTACCCATAAGGTTGGTAGTTTTGTCTATACTGCGGTCCATAAGATTGTCCATGAGAAGCTCCATAAGGTGTCCCATGGGATGTCCCATGAGAAGCTCCATAATTAGGGATATGAGGAACTCCTTGCAATGGACCATGAGATGATCCAAAAATAGGAATATGGCCTCCCAAGACAACAGGAGGTACTTGACTCTGAGATACTACCATGTGAGCAGTCACAGTACGAACATGGCTAGTAGCAATATTCCTACTCGAAGGACCACGTGAATGAGGGGGAGGAAGGGTTGTCAAAAATGCATTCTAAGGAGTAGGTTTTGAGGATGAAGGGACATGTGAAGGGATGTAAGTGGTGTTCCCTATGGTCAATCGTCTCGGTTCTGGCATCTACATATGTCTACTAACACTAGGTCTAGAACGAACATGTGAGGTAGCTTCCACCACCGGGATGAAAGGTGCAATGTCACTAGTGCTCCCAAATATCTCTGCATGGAAAGGAATAGGAGTGCCCCCAGGTGTAATGTTAGGTTCAAATTCTTACTCGGCATGATGTGTCGTATCGTGTGTACGGATATCAGGCATGCCATAACAAATATAACTAGTGCTTGTCAGTTCATGATGAGTATCGTCACCTGTAACCAATACCGATGACCTGTGAATGAGGGATCATAACCAGAATGTGAAGGTATTTCTAGTGAAGGATCATATACAGGAGTAGAATATACATCCCCAACCACTTAAGGTGGAGAAGACATCTCAGGAATCTCATCCTTGTGATCTCCCATCGTGTGTGAATCAATGTGAGAAGTAGACCGCCCAAACTGTCTGTTTCTATCTCCCAAAGGATGAGGAGATGTGGAAGGAAGAATTCCTACTAAACAATGAGAATGGTGAAGTGCCACACTCGAATCCACAATGACTCAAAAAATGAAAAAGTATCTATCTAATTACACAAACCCTATGCAAACTAGTGTGCACAAAGCATACACCTATACAATGTAAATCCAAATCACAAGAAAACAAGGGTAGGATATGTGAGCTCCCAAATGAAGCAGGTATGTCTCACCTAGGATAAACTTAGGGCATACGCGACTGTGTGCAAAAAACCCGTGCATATACGTGGATATCCTAGTAAAAACCACGTGTACATGCGACTGTGAATACAAAACTCACGTACAAGAAGAAAAAAGATTAAAAAAAAAGGTAAACACACAAGCTGAGACAAAATTTACTCCTATCAGACACTACTAGGAAAACACACCCCCAGACCTGACTCAGAAACAGAGAAGTCCGAGCAATTCAAGAACATTGAATGCCGATAAAACCCCCAAAGCAATTGACGAAAAATTCCTATGGCTTGGGGTACCACAACAAACAAAGTAACTGCAGAAATAAATCCTTTCCCATATGCAAGAGAAACCAAACATCTAACACTAAAGGATCTCGAAACATACCTTATTTCGGATGGTTGATGCAGATCCTCGTTGAGCTTTTCCACTCTTGCTTGTATTAGCGATTTGCTCTCTCAACATTCAGCAAACAAGACAAGCATGTTATATAATTTTGTTATACCTACTCTAGCATATATAATCAATAACATATAGGCATTTAGAAGCATCCATTGATTCAATACTCATTTAAATACACATTATTGGATAGGAAAATATATTTCTATTAATATAAATCAGAGATTATAATAGTGACAACCTCTGTCGGCACGTCTGCAAACCAGAGAAACTGAGTCCTCCACCTAGGCCTCCACCACTTCAATCCTCCATCTCTCGATAGCAAGCTCACAAACAAAGGCAAGCTTGGGAAGAACACAAAGTGCTCCAAGGGACAAAGGGATGCAGACTCAAGTATAAACTCCAGCAACAATGGACTATAGTTTTCTTGCTATGCAAATCCTCCCCTTTCAATGTATCCAAAGGGTTCCTTATATAGTGCTTCAATGGGGTAATGGAAGGTAAAATCCGAGCGATATCAAGGCATATGGAAGGCCAAGAGAAAACTGACTTACATCCACATCAAGGAAAACTCCAAAATTATTTGGCTTTTTGCACACATCATGATGTACACGGGTTTGAGGGTCATTTCCACGTATATACGCGAGAATAGGTTTAAAATTCGCGTATAGAAAATAATGCATGTTTTTAGGGATGATCTTGGAAACATCAAAGGTACAAAAATGGTCCATGGGGTCCAAATACTCTACAAAGGGATAGGGAAGGACATAAAGGTTTGATCCACCATGTGTGGTAAAATCAGCTATAACAGTATCTTAGTAGATTATCCCAAGTGTGAATAGATGTTTTGAAGTCGAACAATTGATAGAATATTTCAATTAGAGGTCATTGATGAAAACCTGTTGTTGAAAGTGAGGAAACCTACTGTTGAGGCATGCAGGCTTCAAGGTACTTGACTAGGTTTCTAAGTCTAGTTCCAGGATGATGAGCTAAAGTCGACAGGAACAAACTCGTCAAAGGAGGGCCATGATGTTTCCCTCGTCATTGACACAAAACATGGAACAAGAGTTTATTTTGAAGTGACAAGAAAACCATGAAACTGATTCAGACATGACCGACTTTGTAAGAAGGTATAGTTATTGATAGGTTGTTTTCAGAATCAGACATCCTTTGAACAATTTGCAGCATGACAAGTGACTTGGCAGCATTGACTTGACGAGACTGAAACCAGGTGTAATGCAAGGAATATAACAACACATTCTTTTAATTAACTCAAAGGAGTCAGGTGACTCACAAAAATGGATCGACTCGGAGACAATATGAATACCCAAATGTTCTAACATGCAAATGCAGACAGGTGCCATGTTCAAAGGTGGAATGTAAAGTTCCATAAATACAACAAATGAAAAACATTCCCCTTTCCCTTAATTTTCCCATATTGAAATATGAGTGCCTCTTTTCTATTTTATGAGTTCAAAGAGGGTAACAAACACTTGTTGTAGCTCATCAAGCGATGAGTCCATTCTCATATGTTTTACAAACCTGAGAAAGGAGGAGGAGTTCCCAAAAAAGGGTCCTTCATCATTTTTTTATGAGTCCGATGGAAGCAAACTCATCTGTTGTTTCATGTTTAGAGAATCTGAAATGACTAAGAAGACTCCAGAATGGAATTTTTCATAAATTTAGTCCCCGAGTCCTGAAAAAGTATAAAATGATGCCTAGGACAACTCTTCCAGTCATGATTAGCTGGAATATACCTTTTTCATAATTAGTGCCCCCTGGTCCGAAGAAAGGGGTAAACTATCACCACGAAGACGACTGTTTAGGTCCCTTTACGAGCATGAAGAACACAAGTTCACTTGACAATATTTTCACATTTTAAGAGTCCAAAAATATCTTAAAGAGGACTCTATTAGGGTTCTTTTTTCATAATCCAATTTTAACAAGTCTGAAAAATTGTAAAACTACACTCGACACCTCTTCACTGAGTTTTTACCAAGCACGCCAAAGGTATAAAAGGCGCTCATAACCTTTTTCATGTTTGAATCCAGAGCACAAGAAATCGATAAAGTAAGATCAAACCAGTTTTCATGTTTTAACCAGAGCACGAAAAATGAAAAGTAAGCTCAACACCATCTTATAGTTTTTAATGAGCTCGAAGATCACTTGAAAGAATGCTCAGGGTATTTGCTTCATTTTTTAACGATCTTCGAACAGAGAAAAACTATGCTCAAAAGGTCGTTTCATGGTTTAGCGAGCTCGAAACTTAAAAGAAAGTAGGCTCAAAATGGATCCCATTTATGAGTGATTTCCCAACATGATGTCTAGTGGTTGGTACTTTCCCCCTAGATAGCTGTCAAGTACCTTAATCCAACATAAAGAGGTAGGGTACATTTTCTTCATGCTCGAAACACCTCTTCACATAAAGGAGGGGTCTAAGGGATCTTCCCCATAGGTTAGGAACCAAATTCCACCTCACCTAAATGATAGGGATAATCCTCCACCTTATCCACCTTTGAGAAGGGCCTCGAAGCTTCATTTTTTTCCCTCAAAACACCATCAACGCATTAGCAGTAGGAGACAAATCATCAGGGCACCTTGCATAAGGGGAAAGAGAACCATCGATGCTTCTAGGATAAAGGGGAAAAGCACCTACCTTCCTATAGAGGGAAAAAAGGGTAAGAACAACCTCAAATCAACCCAGTTTAGCAAAGAGAACTTTAGGGATTTAGGCATAGGGCTAACACATGGCTCAATATGACAATATTTTGATGTTACAGAATGCCCCCCAAAGCATGAAGTTAGAGGAATGCGGTATTTGAATGCTTTGCAAAGTGAATAAATAGAAGGCAAGGATGTTGGCTGGAAGTTGTTGCAGTACAACTGACTCAAATCTCATATGACTCATAACATGGTTGCCGACAAATACAATGCAGATCCATGGTAGTAGAGACCGACTAAACACAATCATGCCTACTAGAAACAAATGTAGATCCATGATGAGATGATAACATAGCCACCACCAATACAAAATGTATCCATGTAACATGACTCAAAACAAACTACATCGCAACCTGGGCAAAGATATCTGACAACCCAGGGTATTCAAGTCGAACCCGCAACAATACGAGTCTAACCATGTGATTACAATGTATTCATGTCAAACATGGTAGAAACCACTTGATTACGAGTGAATAATGTAAACTATTAACAAGCATGGGGGAAATAACCATTGATGTCAATGATTCCCAAGGTATCTCATTACATCCCTCCAAGTGTGAATAAAGGACTTGGAGTCGAACACTTGGTAGAATCTTTCAATTAAGAGTCAATGATGTAAACTCATGTTGAAAGTGAAGTAACCTTCCATTAAGGCATGCAGGCCCAAGTTACTTGTCTTGGTTTCTAAGTCTAATTCTCAAATAAGGATTTGAAGTCGACAGGAATAGACCCATCGAAGGAGGGCCATGATGAATCCCCCATCATCAACATGAAATGTGATCAAAGATGTTTTCGAATAAACTGGACAGGAGAGTGATGTATGAGATTGATTCAGGGATGAACAACATGACAGAAGGTAAACTAACTGTAGATATTTAATGGATTTCTCTTAAACATGGGCATGGCATGACCTGGAAGTATTGACATAAGAATGATACCAATCCCCCAATGCAACTCATGGTGGGAGTTTTCTTGGACAACTCAAAGGAAGTAAGAAGACTCATGGAATTAGCGGGACTCAAATACAAATTGACTACCCATGTACTAAAATGCATATACAATCAAGTGCCATGTTCAAGAGTGACTATGTACTGCCATAACAAAATACAAAATCTTTCCTTAATTTCCTTGTCACGAAGGATGAGTGCCTCTTTTTGGTTTTACGAGTTCAAAGAGGGTAACAAACACTCGTTGTAGCTCATCAAGAGATGAGTCCATTCTCATATGTTTTACAAACCTAAGAAAGGAGGGTTTTGCTCCTAGAAAAGGGTCCTTCATCATTTGATTTTATGAGTCCAATGAAAGAAAACTCCTCTATCGTTTCATGTTTAGAGAATCTGAAATGACTAAGAAGACTCCAAAATGGAATTTTTCGTAAATTTAGTCCCAGGGCCTAAAAATGTATAAAATGATTCCTAGGAGAACTCTTCCAGTCATTATTGGCTGGAGTATACCTTTTTCATAATTAGTGTCCCCTGGTCCGAAAAAGGGGTAAACTATCACCAGGAAGACGACTGTTCAGGTCCCTTTACGAGCGTGAAGAAACAAGTTCACTCGGCAATCTTTTCAAATTTTAAGAATCCGAAGAGAGCTTAAAGAGGACTCTATTAGGGTTATTTTTTCATAATCCAATTTTAATGAGTCTAAAAAACAAAAAAAGTACACTCGACACCTCTTCACTAAGTTTCGGTTACAACCATAAAGACTTGATGTTGCTATCTTTATCCTCTACAACATATCTACAATCCTTCACACTTATAACAATATTTTCACACATAAGCTCACTCTATATTTCCTCTAGACCAAATCTCAGTCTAACAACATAAGGGTGCTTTCTTTGGGCTCCCCTCACTTACTCCATGAAGGCTTCATTTATAGGGAAAATTACATGGATTCACTTAGGGAATGGATAGGAGGTTATCCCGACAAGTGATGAAGGTGAATTCCACCTCTCCCTAGCTAGCAAGAACCAAATCCAGGGAGTCTTTCACAAGGAAGCTTCTAGAGCCTTCTTTTTTTCATGTTTTAGGTCGACTGAAATACTTGTCTTAAGGTGAAACAGCACTGGCACTTTTTACTCACAAAGGAAGAGCACTAACGGCGCCTATTACCAAAAGACAAATAGGAGCTGACACTTTTTTCTCCATAGGACAGTGCACCAACGGTGCTCTGTCATAACTGAAAAAAGGTGTCATTCATCCTAGGGTTGGAAAAAAGTTACCAAATGAATTTCAGGCTAGGATTTCTAAAGGGTCATCAGCCACTAGTGTATTTTTTAGGTGCAACAGAATGTCCCCCAAAGTATGAGGCTAGAAGGAAGTGATAGGTGAAATACTTTTCTAGACATCAATCTAGTATTAAAGGCAATGAGAGATGAGCTCACAACTAACATAGAACCAATAACTGGCTTGTTTGACTCAATCATTGCTGTCGACCAATACACTACAGATCTATGATGATGACCATGTCATGGCTACCAATAATACATTGTAGATCCATGAACTACTGACATAGGATACGGAACATGGATATGGAACATACAAATTAGATCCATGTTATTTGACCTCACACACTGAACACAGCCACCAAACATACAATGTGGATATGTGTCAAGAATCCAAATAACACTCCATCACAACCTGAGGATAGGCAATTATGCTGATGAAACCTAACTACTTAGGGTCTTCATTCCAATCCCCAAATGATATGATTCTATACATGTGAATAGATGTCTTGTCATCAAACATGGTAGAAACCACTTGATTACCAGTCATTGATGTATATTGTTAACAAGTGCGAGGTAAATCACCATTAATTTCAATGATCCCCAAGGTATATTAGTACATTATCCTAAGTGTGAATAGATGTTTTAAAGTCGAACACTTGATAGAATATTTCAATAAGAGGCCATTGATGAAAACCTAATGTTGAAAGTGAGGGAACTTGCCATTGCGACATGCAAGCTTCAAGGTACTTGAATAAGTTTCTAAGTTTAGTTCCTGGATGATAAGATGAAGTCGATAAGAACAAACTCGTCAAAGGAGGGGCATGATGTGTCCCTCATCATTGACATGAAACATGGAACAAGAGTTGATTTTGAAGCGATGAGACAACCATGAAATTGATTCATACATGACTGACTTTGTAAGAAGGTATAGTTACTGATGAGTTGTTTTTTGGAAGAGGTGTCCTTTGAACAATTTGTGGAACGACAAGTGAGTTGGAAACATTGACTTGACAAGACTGAAACCAGGTGTAATGCAAGGAATATAACAATGCATTCTTTGAATTGACTCAAAGGAGGTAGGTGACTCACAAAAGTGGATCGACTCAGAGACAAGATGAATACCCAACTATTCTGATATGCAAATGCAGACAGGTGCCATGTTCAAAGGTGGACTGTAAACTACCATAAATACAAATGAAAAATGTTCCCCTTTCCATTAATTTCCCCATATTGAAAGATGAGTGCCTCTATTCTATTTTACGAGTTCAAAGAGGGTAACAAACACTTGTTGTAGCTCATCAAGCGATGAGTCCATTCTCATATGTTTTACGAACCTGGGAAAGGAGGGGTTCATTCCCAGAAAAGGGTCCTTCATCGTTTGATTTTATGAGTCCGATGAAAGCAAACTCATTTATCATTTCATGTTTAGAGAATCTGAAATGACTAAAAATACTGTAGAATGGAATTTTTTCATAAATTTAGTCCCCGAGGCCCGGAAAAGTATAAAATGATGCCTAGGAGAAATCTTCCCATCATGATTGGTTGGAGTATAATTTTTTCGTAATCAGTTCCCCCTGGTCCAAAAAAGGGGTAAACTATCACCAGGAAGATGACTGTTCAGGTCCCTTTACGAACGTGAAGAAAATAGGTTCATTCAAAAATCTTTTCACATTTTAAGAGTCCGAAAAGAGCTTAAAGAGAACTCTATTAGGGTTCTTTTTTCATAATCCAATTTTAACAAGCCTGAAAAATAGTAAAAGTACACTTGACACCTTTTCACTGAGTTTTTAACGAACACGCCAAAGGTATAAAAGGCACTAAGAACCTTTTTCATGTTTGAATCCATAGCACGAAAAAGCAATAAAGTAAGCTCAAATCAGTTTTCATGTTTTAACGAGAGCACGAAAATTGAAAATTAAGCTCAACGTCGTCTTGCTATTTTTAACGAGCTCGAACATTATTTGAAAGAATGCTCAAGGTATTTGCTTCATTTTTTAATCAGCTTGGAACAGAGAAAAACTATGCTCAAAAGGTCATTTCATGGTTTAAGCGAGCTCGAAACTTAAAAGAAAGTATGCTCAAAATGGCTCCCATTGATGGGTGATTTCCAAACATGATGTCCAGTGGTTGGTACTTTCCCCCTAGATAATTGTCAAGTAACTCAATCCAACATAAAGAGGTAGGGTACATTTTCTTCATTCTCATGACACCTCTTCACATAAAGGAGGGATATAAGGGATCTTCCCCATAGGTTAGGAACCGAATGCCACCTCACCTAGATGATAGTGATAATCCTCCACCTAATCCACCTTCGAGAAGGGCCTCAAATATTTGTTTCTTTCCCTCAAGGGGAAAAGTGCCTTTCCTCCTAGAGAGGGAAAAATGGGTAAGAACAACCTCAAATCAACCCAGTTTAACAGAGATAACTTTAGGGATTAGGCATAGGGATAATACATGGCTCAACATGATGAGATTTTGGTGTAAAAGAATGCCCCTCAAAGCATGAAGTTAGAGGAATGTGATAGGTGAATTATTTTCCAAGTGAAGAAACTGAAGGCAAGGATGTTGGATGGAAGCTGCTGCAGTACAACTGCCTCAAATCTCATTTGACTCATAACATGGTTGTCGACCAATACAATGCATATCCATGGTAGTAGAGATAGACTAAACACAATCATGGCTCCTAGACACAAGCATAGATCCATGATGATATGATAACACAGCCACTATCAATACAAATTGGATCCATGTAATATGACTCAAAACAAACTCCATCGCAACCTAGGTGAAGATATCTCACAACCTAGGGTATTCAAGTCAAACCTGCAACAATACAAATATAACCATGTGATTACAATGTATTGATGTCGAACATGGTAGAAACCACTTGATTACCAGTCAATAATGTAAATTGTTAACAAGCGCAAGGGAAATCACCATTAATGTGATTCCCAAGGTATCTCAGTACATCCTGCCAAGTGTGAATAAAGGACTTGGAGTCAAACACTTGGTATAATATTTCAATCAACAGTCAATAATGTAAAATCATGTTGAAAGCGAAGAAACCTACCATTAAGGCATGCAGGCCCAAGGTACTTGTCTTGGTTTTTAAGTCTAATTCTTGGATAAGGAGTTAAAGTCGACAAGAATACACCCATCGAAGGAGGGCTATGACGAATCCCCCATCATCGACATAAAACAAGATCAAATATGTTTTGGAGTAAACTGGATAGCAGAGTGATGTACGAGACTGACTCATGGATGACCAACATTATAGAAGGTAAACTGACTGCATATATTTAATGGATTTCTCTTGAACATGGGCATGGCATAACTTGGCAGTATTGACACCAGAATGATACCAACCCCCCAATGCAACTAATGGTGGGATTTTTCTTGGACAACTCAAAGGAAGTAAGAAGACTCATGGAATTAGCAGGAATCGAAGACAAACTGGCTACCCAAGTACTAAAATGCATATGCAAATGATTTCCATGTTCAAGAGTGACTATGTACTTCCATAACAAAATACAAACTCTTTCCTTAATTTCCCCATTACGAAGGATGACTGCCTCTTTTCGGTGTTATGAGTTCAAGGATGGTAACAAACACTCGTTGTAGCTCATCAAGTGATGAGTCCATGCTCATATGTTTTACAAACCTGAGAAGGAGGGGTTCGTTCCCAGAAAAGGGTCCTTCATCATTTGATTTTATGAGTCTGATGAAAGCAAACTCATTTATCGTTTCATGTTTAGAGAATCTGAAATGACCTAGAAGACTCCATAATGGAATTTTTCGTAAATTTAGTCCCTGAGGCCTGAAAAAGTATAAAATCATGCCTAGGAGAACTCTTCCAGTCATGATTGGATGGAGTATACCTTTTTCGTAATTAGTGCCCCTGATCCAAAAAATGGGTAAACTATCACTAGGAATACGACTCTTCATATCCCTTTACGAGTGTGAAGAAAACAAATTCACTCAATAATCTTATCACATTTTAAGAGTCTAAAAAGAGATTAAAGAGGACTCTATTAGGGTTATTTTTTCATAATCCAATTTTAACGAGTCTAAAAAACAAAAAAAGTACACTCAACACCTCTTCATTGAGTTTCGCTTACAACCATAAATCCTTGATGTTGCTAGCTTTATCCTCTACAACCGATATACAATCCTTCATACTTAAAACAATCTCTTCACACATAATCTCACTCTATATTGCCTCTAAACCAGATCTCAGTCCAACAACATAAGGGTGCCTTCTTTGGCCTCCCCTCACTTACTCCACAAAGCCTTCATTTATAGGCCAAATTGCATGAGATTCACTTAGGAAAAGGACAGGAGGTGACCCCAATAGGTGAGGAAGGTGAATGCCACCTGTCCCTATCTAGGAGGAACCAACTCCATGGAGACTTTCGCAAGGAAGCTTTTAAAAGCCTTCTTTTTTCTTGTTTTAGTTCAACCGGCGCACTTGGCTTAAGGTGAAACAACGCCAATGCTTTTTAATCACAAAGTAATAGCACTGACAACACCTATTTCCAAAAGAAAAATAGGAACCGACACTTTTTTATCCATGGGATAGTGCATCAATGGCGCTCTTTCATAACTGACAAAAGGCGTTATTCATCCTAGGGTTGGAAAAAGTTACCAAAGGAATCTCAGGCTAGGCTTTTTGAAGGGTCATCGGGCACTAGTGAATTTTTCAGGTGGAACAGAATGCCCCCCAAAGTATGAGGCTAGAGATAAGTGATAGGTGAAATACTTTGTGAGAAATCAATCCAGTATCAAAGGCAATGAGAGATGAGCCCACAACTGACATAGAACTAATAACTGACTTGTGTTACTCAATCATGGTTGCGGACCAATACAATGTAGATCCATGATGATGACCATTTCATGGCTACCAATAATACACTGTATATCCATGATGATGAACATTTCATGCCTACCAATAATACACTGTATATCCATGAACTACTGACATAGGACGTGGAACATGGCTACAGAACATACAAAGTAGATCCATGTTATTTGACCTCACACAATGAACACAGCCAACAAACATACAATGTTTATCTTTGTCAAGACTCCAAATAACACTCCATCGCAACCTAAGGATAGGAAATTATGTTGATGAAACCCAACTGCTTGAGGTATTCATTCCAATCCCCAAACGATACGATTCTAGCCATGTGAATAGATTTCTTTTCGTTGAACATGGTAGAAACCACTTGATTACTAGTCATTGATGTATACTATTAACAAGTGTGAGGGAAATCACCATTAATTTCAATGATCCCCAAGGTATCTTAGTAAAATCTCCCAACTGTAAATAGATGTTTTGAAGTCAAACACTTAGAATCTTTCAATCATAGGTCACTGATGAAAACCTGAAGTTTTAAGCGAGGAAACCTATCATTGAGGCATGCAGGCTTCAAGGTAATTGACTAGGTTTATAAGTCTAGTTCCTAGATGATGCGCTGAAGTTGACAGGAAAAAAATCATCAAAGGAGGGCCATGATGTTTCCCTCATCATTAACACGAAACATGGAACAAGAGTTGATTTTGAAGTGACGAGACAACCATGAAACTAATTCAAACATGACTGACTTTGTAAGAAGGTATAGTTACTGATGAGTTGTTTTTTGGAAGAGACATTCTTTGAATAGTTTGCGGCAAGACAAGTGACTTGGCAGCATTGACTTGATGAGACTAAAACCAGGTTTAATGCAAGGAATATAACCACGCATTCTTTGAATTGACTCAAAGGAGTCAGGTGACTCACAAAAGTGGATCGACTCAGAAACAAGCTGAATACCCAACTGTTCTGATATGAAAATGTAGATAGATGTCATGTTCAAAGGTAGACTATAAGCTGCCATAAATACAAATGAAAAACATTCCCCTTTTCTGTAATTTCCCCATATTGAAAAATGAGTGCCTCTTTTCAGTTTTACGAGTTCAAAGAGGGTAACAAACACTCGTTGTAGCTCATCAAGCGATGAATCCATTCTCATATGTTTTACAAACCTGAGAATGGAGGGGTTCATTCTCAGAAAAGGGTTTGCTTCATGGATTGATGTTATGAGTCCGATGAAAGAAGACTCATATGTTGTTTCATGTTTAGAGAATCTGAAATGACTTAGAAGACTCCAGAATGGAATTTTTCGTAAATTTACTCCCCGAGGCCCAAAAAAGTATAAAATGAGTTTTCTCTTCAAACAAAATGAGTTTTCATAATTTTTCTTCACTTTTGATAGAGTTTTCTCTTCAAACAAACATGATCTGAATAATAAAGAAAAGAGTAGTTTTTTCCTAGAGTGCACGAATTCTAACTTTCTACAATAATAGTCCTGTTGAGGCCTGGAAAATCGCAGGCGGCAACAGTAAAGGATTCTCCCCAATCAGCGTTCCCAACTAGCCCGCTGACTGTTTGGTATAGGGAATCCGTCTGGTTTGCGGTCCGGCCACCGTAGGTCAAAGTAACAACGAGGGTTTACCGGTTGCGGCCCAGTCCACCGGAATTTGTATTTTGACTTAATATATGCAATGCACATGCCTATCTAAACCATGCAGGGTGATAAGGATGCCGGGAACCACACCATGTGCTGCGCAGGTTCTTACCTCTCGTCTTATGTTCGCGACACCTAAATCACATATGCAATTATGAAACCAAGATAACTAACTAACTATCCCCGGGGAGCCAGAAAATCATTATTAGTGAGTAATGTACCACTTTCATGTATGTTAAACTAGATTACAGATAGCTGCTATTTACGTTTACAACACATGAATGAGAAGATATTCTAACAACCAGATAGCCAATTGTTATATACAAACACATGCATTACTCTAAGTGAAATTTCCATAAATAAAATCATAAATTATTCAACCAGACATAGGTCATAAAGTTAGAACAATCTCACGATTCACAGACATAAACTGAAAAAACAAAGTAATTCATCTTTCTGTCGTCCATGGTACAACATTTGGAACACCTCACGGTCCTTTCTCCAACAGGCAAACCAAACTCTTTATTGCAAAATGAAGTAGTTCTTCTTACAAAAAGTCTTCCAGTCTAACTGGGAAAAATCCCTTTCTTTGTCTCTCCTCCCTAGTTTTATACAAAAAACAAAAATGCTTGGGTTGCCCAAAGTGACCTTTGGGCTCCCCAACGCTCCAATTTCTCTCTACCCTTTACAAAATATGACATTCTACAAAATTTGACCAATCCTTCTCATTTGGAGGGGCCCGCTTGGTCTTCCAAAAACTTCCTCCATGCTACTGTCTCCTTGGTGAGTCCTTCAAACGATTGGGGTTCTAGGAATTGTATATTCAGATCGTACTTATCTGCTTGCTTCTGAATGGCTTCTATCCTGGCCTTGTTCAGACGCACCTGTTCCTCCAAGAGCTGTACACTAATAGCGGCATGTCCAATTT
>LPNX010285967.1:29957-125805 GCA_001517045.1 Pseudotsuga menziesii | reverse complement strand
TATAACCTTAGATAGAGTTCATCAATCTAAGAGAGGGAGGGAATCACCGAGACAGTGATCCAACTGTAGAGGGGCGAGAGACCCTAATCAAAGAGCAACTTCAAACAAAGAGGCACAGTCAAAGAGAGGGACGCACTCAGTCTAAGGGGAACACTACCCAGCTATCCTTCAGAGATTAGACTTGTGCATCAAAGCCTTTTGGCTCAGAGACAAGTCTATGTTGGATTGATCTATTGTACCAATTGTAAATTGCTTGAAGATAATAAAAGCTATTATATCTCTCACTGGTTTTCTAGCAAGTATTTTTCCAGGGTCATTAAACCAAAAACTTTGGTGTCAATTTTTATGTGTGTTTGCTATATTGGTTAAAAGAAGTGAATTGATCTCATGTGTTTCAGTTTCATGTCATAAATACTTGCATGTGATTTAGAGAGACCTAAGACCAAGTTGGGATCAAGTATTTGAGAGAGATTTTGTAAATTTCACATTTAATTAGTCATTTTGGCATTTTCACTCCCATTTTTTCTATGACACCTCAGGGTCCAAAACTCACAAGTTAAAAAAAAGGGAACTTTTGTCCAAGTTTCGACTTTTCGATCGTTGCCATTTCGAAGATACACACGATGTAAGTCAAGCAATTTGAATAGCCCAAAACTCCTCATCAGACAGGCCTTTTTCTAAACTATCAAATAGTTTCAAAATAGATTGGTTGGTTAACAGAAATTCTTATGTGTTTCCCAATGATGTTCTTTTTCTTATTAATAGGCAATGATAGATACTAGACTACGTGTTCTCACTTACCCGCTAACAATTACCTTCACGGCGTATTATTGCACCTTCCTTGGGGCAATTGCTAGTATATGCATATTATACTGTTGCATTTGCTCGCGATCTCTCTTCATTTTTTTCTCGGATAACGAGATTGTTTCGTCCACGATCATGTCAGATTCATAGAATTACCTAATGGAATGTCCCAGATATTAGTTTCTCTTTATTGATAAAAGTGTACAAAGAATTAGGTATCAATCGATTTTCTTTTTTGCAGTAAAGTAATTACAAATTGATTTAGCCATTGGTATATTAATAAAGTATTGCCCTATGTTCCCATAAATGTAATTATATATTTAACGAGCCATTAGATTTCTTTCTTGGTGTTAAGAGTCTATGCTCTCTCTAGAATAAGAATGCCTCTTCGAACTATAAGAATTCAAAATATATTTCAATCTTCATCGAATATCATGGGAATTTCACATTCCAAACTTAGACAAGTCCAATATTTATAAATAAATGAAAAATACCAACACAACGTTTCTGTTTTAGCTACTGGGTTAAATGTAGTACGGCTTTCCACTTCTAAATATAGGCCCAATTTACACGTATTCTCTTGCAAAGCTACCTAGTTAAATTAAATGTACTCGCTAGTTTTGGATATAGAGACGCAGCCACATTTTCTACCTAGTTAAATGTACTAGCTAGTTTTGGCTATAGAGACGTAGCCACATTTTCTACCTAGTTAAATGTACTAGCTAGTTTTGGCTATAGAGACGCAGCCACATTTTCAACATGCTAATGCTCTCCGTGTCATCTTCACGACGAGTCTATAACACTTACCAAAGAGCCAACTACTAGGCATCTATGTTGCTTATCTCAACTATTGGTAGTGACAAAAGCTCTCCTATTCACAAAGACAAGTAAACTCATTTTGGATCTTTAATTTCAAGGACTTACTTAATAACTAATTAATTGATATACACATAGAAATATAAACAATGACAGTTGCAAGAAGTAACAAGTAATGCAACAACCTATAAACAACAAGTAATCTCACATAGAAATATAAGTACCATGGCAACAAGTAATACATTGTTTCAAGTTTGAATGTTTCATAATTTCTTTAACTTTTAGCTTTAAACTATATACAATATCACAATAAAATATTTCTAAGAGGCAGGTATAAGCAGCCTTGCTGCTATTTCACTTGTTTATTTATGATTTTATTTGTTTTTTATTTTAAATTTTAATAATTATTAAAGAAACAATTTCATATGAGATGCTTTTATATAAGATCTTTCTAATTTAATCATTTCCCTTATATATTAAAAACAATGTTATGAACTCTCTTAACTATTTACAATTCTTAACTATTTATAATTCAAATTTACTAGTAAGGACAAACCATCTTCAAATAAGTATGTAATTTTTGTTTATTAAAAACAAAACTTTATTATTTTCTAAATTATCAATTCAATTTTAAAAGTTTATATCTCAAGTGGTAATAGTGGATATGAAAACATTTCTTCCATGTTTGGTTTTACAAAAAAATATATATCTTACCACACACAAATTAGAATAATAATATTGATGAATGGAGAAAGAACAATTCCTTATTGTCGGTGGTTTGACTACCATGTTCAATAATTATTTGGGCATGGTTGTTGAACATATATCATTTCTAACTCCAGCTTCCAGCCAAATATGGGGATTTTGTTCTTGCTTTTTGGAGTAATTTCTGTGGTGTGCATTTTTTGATTTTGGATGAAGCGTATATGTTTTTTATGGACATTTACTGAGAGCTCTTTGGAGGAGGGGAAACGTCCAATTATGCTTAGAGGAGCATAGGGTATCAAGGATAGATGTTAAATGTCACATACCCCAATTTTACAAAAACAATTTTATATTATTTGAGGAACAATATGTTAAATTTTATGCTAAGTTGTAATTGATGACCCAGTGGGGTCAAGGATATTTAATGTAAATTCTGAATATTTTCTTTATAAATAAATGAGGAGACAACAACTTAGGAGAGCTGTTAAAAGAGTGTTACTGGTCAGATTGGTGGAGGAGACTGGGTGGAGAGCAAACTGACATGTGGCAGCCTCCTCAAACCACTTCCAACTGTTGCAGGTGGCAACCTCCCTACATTTGTGGTCATGATTCCCCAAGAAAGTGGAATCAGAGCATGTGGCTCAATTAATGAAAACTGACCCAGAAGACCTAGGCATCTTTATAAAAATTCCCATTGAAGAGAGCTGAGGTTGCTCATTCTAGAGAAGTGCTCATTTAGGTTGAATGAATGTACTTCAGAGAAATTCAATGGAAGGGAAATCTAGAAAGTGTTTGAGGGGATAACTGCTGATTGATCTAGTTGCAGCTTTTAAGCTGAAGATCATATTGCTGAGAGCAAAGTGTTTTACTAAGGCATTGAACTAGTCAATTGACATAAGGTTCTACTGTTTGCATTCTCCACCAGTTCTCAGCCAAGAAGACCAGGAACAGGCTTGGGGGTCCTGAGGAAGATGTTGTCATCTTGTCCTCAACAGGTTCTATGTTATTTTGTTTTACTGTTTTAGTTAAACAAATATTAGTTTAACTGCTATGTGAATGTTAAAAGTTCAGAGTTTGTGAAATGCTAGATTTAGTATTCTTATTAGATTGTTATAGAAATGAAATTGGTATAGAGAATAGGGAAATAGAATGAAAATAAATTTCTACACTGTGTTTTTCCACACCTAGAAACCAGGTCGTACTCTAGCACAGTTAGAATGTTTTAAGTAGATGAAAGAATTCTTGAGTGATTGAAAATAGTAGATAGGATTTTGTATCTGTAGATAGCAGACTAAATTTATTTCAATGTTTAAAATATAATGAAAAACAGTGTTATGGTTTATTTATGTTTATTGTTTTGACTTAGTATAACTAAATAAAAATGTAGGAAATAGTAAACTACACTAGAGTTACAGTAATAGTATACTGATACAAATAAAAGTTTATAGAAAATAACAACTAAGTATATAAACAAGTTATTAACCACATAGTATATCTTTTAAACTATTACTTAGTAAAAACCAGATTAGGGTTATGATTATAAACCCTTTATTTTATGAAAAATAAACAAAGATAACCTTCTGATTCTTTACAAAGTTAACCTTTTATTTTTTATAGAGCTTTGAATAAATTCTATTTTACAGAATAGTAAATAAAAAAAATGTAAATATAAACATTAAATAATATAAAACTAGGAATTACATATTTAGAAACTATTTTATATTTAACAAACAGGCTTATAACCTATGCAAGAAAAACTTGAGAGTCGAAACCCTAACAATTCATTTATCCATTTATAAAATAATTTATATAAGGTTTTAACCATTTACATTGATAACTGTGTAAATAATTTAACAAAAAGACTATAAACCGTGCATTAGACTGATTACAGTCTTATCTTTAAAACTTTAAAATATATTTATAAACTTTTATAACTTAAATACTTCATTAATAAGATAATAAGCAACATTGTACCTGTAATAGCAAAACAGAGGCAACAAGAAAACAATGCCCAAATAATAAATTATTTAAGAATACATTTTACACAAGGGTTTCATTTCCATTAAACTCTAACTATTAAATGCTGGACTGATAATATAAATTTATAAATTCACATTATGATTGTTCACAATATTCATATTAACACTATTTACTTATAAAAGATATCATTAACAGTAAATTACTTCATTGACAGTGGAAGAAGAAAAACCTATGTTACAGTTTTAACATTTAAAAGATCGATTTGAACAAACTGGAGAATCGAAACAGGAGTCATTTTAAAACCATGGGAACAGGAAAAACCCTCATATCTTAAAAATCAGAGTATGATATTATCAAGCTGTAAGGCTATAATCACTTTTACAAAACAACGAAACTACATACAAGTCACGACTTATAAGCTGGAGCTACCCAACAACATGCAAGAGTTTTTAACAACAAAACTAAGTAATAACATAAACTAAGCATCTAAACATTGGAGGAACCGAAGCCATGCTTCCCTTCAAACTGTAACTTCTTTCCATTAACCTCTGCAAGCAGGGAGATTCCACGACAAATCGGGGCTTACCGGTTATGGCCACGAAGTTCACCAACTCGAGAGAATTTTCCTTCATACTTGAAGCTGCAACTGTAACCTGCAAAAACAAGACCAATGCGAAAATTACAAGTTATATCCATGTTTTATAAACTAAATAAGTACTTAGAGAAGAGATGAAAGCAGGGTAAGACTTTACCCACAAATAAGGAGTCTGGAGCCGAGGAGGAGACTTAACCAGCACGAGGAATAGCACCTTGATGAAACGAAACCCTCATGCTAACTTGTGACAGAGGTAGCGAGGTTCACATTCCAGACTTTCACCAACGATGGAGCAAGTTACAAGCAAAGGAAAGGGAACGCTATGGCCAGAACTCTAAACAAAACCACTCTCACGACGTCACAATACTTTCAGAAATGAACCAAGATACAAACTGTGTATCCCTCAACTTTTGCACAAACGTTACAACAATATACTACACTCCAAATGGAGCTGTCAAATGTGAACCGACGAGCCTCTCATGGCCGCGAAGAGACCCAAACAATGCATGGTGGAGACTCATCCACGTGCCCATCAAGATTTTTAATCAGCAGTGGGTCGTTCCATATAGTTCCTCTGCACTGTCGGGTGAAACAATATTATTGTCAATGATTTGTATCATACCACGATGATAATGTTGGTTATAAAGTCAATTTGTACCATTGCATTGATAAACAATAAAATCAATCACTTGTAAAAACATTTATACAAAGACCAATAGTGGAGTTTATGCCTTTGACCATGTATCGATAACACTACTAATGGCTAATCATATAAACCTTATGTTTAATGAATAATGCCATGTTTTAAGACTAGTGTTATGTATACACAAGTTGGTAAAGTAATTAGTTTATAAATCAACTGTATGTAAGTAAATGTTAGGTAGTAATTCCACCCTAGAATAATTCTTACATTTGCATAAAGTCTACAGTGCTTTGGTGTGAAGACTTCTTTGAAGTTAGTGTTCTTTTGGTTTCTATAAAGATCCAAACTCTTACTAAATCAAACCAATATTTAAACTACATCTTGGTAGTTGTAAGGTAGTAAGACTACCTAGGGTTAAAAGTAAAATCACTCAGTAATATTATTAAGCGATATGATAATGTATTATTACAATAATATATGTGACATGGTGAAACATAGAAGATCAAAATTATAGCTTAATGGCTAGTAGTGCAAGTAGACTTTTAGAACTGTATATAAATAAACATGATGATAGTCTTCACTACTAGAGTTGATTTAAAAGTAAACCTATGAAATCAATTGTAAACTTTTTATTTGAAGGTCTTAGAATTATACTCATGCTTATAAGCAACACTTTGCACATTAGACATAGCATTAGTAGTAATTTCGTGCTTTAGTAAAAGTGTTTCTATGTTAAATCATGAGCCCTATGCTCATCAGTAGAACTTGTGAGTAACTGGGCTTATAACATCTGAAAGAAAACTTAAGTAGAACTCATGTTGGTAAAAAGCACTAGTATATTAAGGATATTGGTCTTTACGACTAACTTAAAATACTGTCATAGATTCAAAAACAACAAAGGAAGTACTTTACCTCAGTGTAGCCTTGCTTTCTATTAATCAAATTATGCTCTTGCATTTTTATTATGCTAAAGAAGTACTTCTTGTTTTAAAACAAAAACAAACTCCTACTTGTTCCAAAATTTACCTGCTGAACCTGTAAGAACCAGAAATCCAGCTGAGTTAGCAATTGCTAAGTAAGCCCAGATTAGAACATAGCTTCTCACCTACTTGACAAAAGCAATTCATCAGTACAGCTAGACACAACTGAATGCAGGTCATATACATAACATATCAAAATTAAAATGGTATTAGTTTGTATGTGTTTGCCGTTAATCACTACATATTGTTAACTGTTTCATTTTTCCGCTAACCGCTAGTAGTTATTAAACTACGAATTTAGACATTTTATGTTACATTAAAAATTTTAATTTTTTGTGAAAATTCGGGGTTATGACATTAAATACCATGCTTATTTATGGTTGTTAACATCGAGGCTGATGTTGCATACTATGTTTATTTGTGGTGTTTAGAATTACCCTGGTCACAAAACGATTTTTTTCTAAAAACTTAAATTTAAAGCAATTTGCAAACATGGGTTAGCATTTTGTGATTTTGGATGAATGGTATTAACCTTGATGGAAATTTACTAAGAGCCCTTTAGAGGAGGGGAATTTACTAAGAGCTCTTTTAAATGGCATGTATATTGATTTTTCTGATAGATGCATTTGTCTTCTTTAGTTTTTTCATTGCCTATGCAATTTTTTGTCAATTTCATTTTGTAGTTTGCATGGATATATTAGAAGAATTTGCATCATTACATATTATGCTATGTAAGATTACCTTAAGTTTTTGTTTCTTTATTTATTGGATTGCGCTTAAAAGTATAAATCAGAGTTCTTGAAATACTTGTTTTTTTTCACTTTGAATCAAATCTACTTTACTTTAATCATTTTTTCCTTCGGTGTTTTGTTGCACCTTTTGGGGCAATTGCTAGTTAAATAGTTATCATGTTGACTCTTTCAAGTTCGAGGTGGTGGTTTGATTAAATTACAAAATCTAAATTCGAATAATCTTTGTGACATGGTAGTACTTTATTAATATATATAATTTTAATGAGATGGTGGATCAATGGTATTATGACTAGTTAAGTTGAATTCAATGGGTTGATTGTACATCATTTAATAATTCTTGAATTGTTCAAGTTAGGACCTTCAAGAGACGGTGGATCAATTATTAGTCTTATCCTTCATTTAATATGTTGAGTAAAATAATAATTAAATAGTTATCATGTTGACTCTTTCAAGTTCGAGGTGGTGGTTTGATTAAGTTACAAAATCTAAATTCAGATCATTTGTCTGACATGGCAATAATTTATTAGTATACATATTTTAATGAGTCATATCTTAACTTACTCGGTACATTCCATAAATTAATAATACCTTTACAGCTTCATAAACGAAATCTTCGATCCATCACCTTTATACTATTTAACTTAGTAATTGAACAATTCAACATTTTCACTTATGATTTTTGCAATGGAAATATTAGTAGTAGTAATTTTAGTTTAATAATAAACATAAACATAATATGAATATTAATTAATAATTATCATAATTAATAATAATAATAATTGATGGTAAATAACAATATCAACATTTATTTATTTAATTGCTAAGTACCCTAGCACTAATCTAGTACACATTTATCAATAAACAAGGTACACTTAATGGTTTAATTAATCATGATTAACAGTTAAATAGTATAACTTTTCGAAGTTAATGTTTATCAACGACACTTCATATTTATGACACTTATCTTAATTGCTTATTACAATGTTTACATACAATTAATGGATAGCTAAATTGACTTGTTTTTACACATGTCCAATAACTCAACATTCATTATCTAGATTTGATCAATGCATAATTAACATATTTACCTACTACAACTATACAATTATTCAACATGTTAAGTATTTGTATATCGATATTAGCGTACATGTGCAAAGTGTGCATATGTGGCTTGCATATGCACAAGTCAGAAATGCACTATAAGAAAACACCATCTCACTTATGCATACCTCCTAACTAATAATAATAATCATCCATGCAAGTAGAACACACATAAATATAACATAATTATTTTAGCATCCTGAGTTATTTTAACAGTTAACCCTTTATGATTTCATATCATTATCTTTATGTTTACATTAATTTAATCAAGCAAGTAGAAGGAAGGGTACCTACTACCACTAACTCGGGATCAAGGGATACCCAACCCTCAACAGTACTAACTAACATATCCTCCCATCCTAACCTATGTCTGCATCTTCCCTTTCCTTCCTCTGCTAGTACAAAAGAGGATTCCAGTTATACTGACCTGACCACGTAGAACCTAAGAGCTGTAGCATTGGATAACTAGCAGACCTAGCCTCTCTTAGTAGGAATCCGACCGTCGTCATCATAACAACTTGGGGAGTGTGTCTCATGACGAATCTCCCATGACCTTGGGTATCATAGAAACATAGGGTGGAACATCCATCCATCCCTCTCAACATCCTGGGTCTATACCTGGTCCAAACCGTACTGTGTTGTGATCAAGATTATTGGTTTGTGTCATAATATCATCAACTTTGGTAAATAAGGATCTTTACAAAATAGGTACTATACCACACTTCATATCAAGTATCCGGCTATTACATATCCCCCGTGTCTTGTGGATTAGTACTTTGCAACCATACATTTATAACAAATATTTCCATTCGATCATCAACCGATCCATATTATCAACATCATTTCATTGCATCACATAAAATCATTAAAATTGATCACATCAGAGGTTGGTATCCATGTACCACATCACATATATCACATTTCATCAAGGATGAAAATTAAGCATACATTGTCAATATGAAAGAAAGGAATTTCATGATAACTACAACATCATAATCACATAACATAATAACATCCTAATCATCATAATCATGGTATCAACATAAGCATGGTAACATCATAAACATAACAACAATATATAATTAGGTGTAACATACCAAAAACATACTTTACTCAGTCTAGCTGAGTCCAACCGATAATAAGCAGATAAAGTGTAGTGGGTCTGTCTGAAAAGCATGCCTAGTCAAAATAAGGGGCATTATAGAGACCCCTTTTACTTGGATTGTTGAACACTAGCTTATTAGGATGTATTACAAACTCATGGTCTTATACTATGTATGGTTAATTCTTAGAATACGTTGAGTTAGAGTAGGACCCTAACATGCCCTCTCCCTTCAAAAGCAACATTGCCCTCAATGATGGAGGTGTGAAAATTACTATAAAATGTTGATAGGTTCCCAAGTTTAATCTTGCCACTAAATCAAAACTTCCTTGATGGTGTGCCTTCACGATTGTCTTCCCTAGAATACAATACTACAGTTGGGTGAAGCCATATGGAGCTTTCCTGATCCAATTTTGGTAAACTAGTTTATACTTTTCAATTTGATCCCACCACATTTTTTAGGTAAGATACATGGAAGAAAACGTGAATCTTGGAGTGATCTAGCAGTGCAAGATTATAAGCTACATGTCTAATGCATTGTAGACTAGTGTAAGCTCAATAGAACTTTGGAGCAAGCTTTTAATGGAGACGGGCCTTAACAGATGTATGTTTATACGGTTGTAGTCAAAGAAATGCTTGATCCCCAACTTTAAAGTAGTGATTGAAATGAATTTGATAGACCTGATACTTCATTATGTTTTAGGCAAGAATTGGGTTATCTTTAAGGATGTAGAGAATGCTAACCTTGGTATGGATTGCATTATCCACTACTTCAACCTACGAGGTACCTAGTTTATAGGAAATCATTGATATGGGTGTTTGGTCTTACATTGCATCATATGGTGTCATCTTTGTGGAGCCATGATAAGTGGTATTATACCACCATTTGGTCGCAGGTAGCTAGTGGTGCCATTGGTGTTGTTTATCTAACTCAAAGCAACATAAGTATTTTTCTAGGCACTTATTGATTGCTTTAGTTTGAAAATCTATTTGGGCATGGTATGTCGTGTTAAGATTCCACTGAGTGACTTGAAGTTTGAACAACTCTTTCCCAAAATATCTTGTAAGAGTGGGTTCATGATCATAGACAATAGAAGTGGGCATGCCATGGAGTTTGAAATTTTGATCTAGAGAAACTTGGGCCACCGAAGAGAGTGTGAAAGTGCATGACAAGGCACATAAATGGGATTATATGGTAAAATGATCTACTACCACCATAATCAATGTTTTATTGCCTCTCTTAGGAAACCACACAATGAAATCCATAGAGATGTTCGTTTAGATATGATTAGGAATAGGGAGTGGTTGCAAATCCCTTTGTGGCTTCAATGTTTCACCCTTATGTTATTGGCAAGTGTTGTAGTTGGCAATGAAGTTATGGATATTTTTTTCATGCCTTCCCATAAGAAAGAGTGTTAGTTCTTTCCTAAGTTCTATGAAATCTTAAGTGACCTACTATGGGTGTTGAATGCAATTCCATTAAGATCCTTGGTTTCAATGTCGAATACGATTTGAAAAAGATGCATTCCTTATACCTAAAAATATTTTGGTTCCATGTATACCTAAGTGGAGGTTTCGACTCTTCTTGAAGCAATTTGATGAGGTGGTGAACCGTGTCCTTATCCAACCATTCCTATTGTGATTTTCCCAGCCATCTTAGGACTAGAAAAGATATGGAGAAGAATGAACCATTTTATTCAAATTACCTAGATAAGGCATTAACCATTGCATTGTTGCAAACCTTCTTATATATGATCTCATAATCATAACCCAACATATCAGTGACCCATTTATGTTTCTCAAGAGAGGAATGGTGTTGTTTAAGGAAATACTTGGGACTATCATGCTATGCCTTGATCTGGAAATGCCATCCAATTAGATAGGGGCCCCATGTCTCAACCGCATGAAGGATAACCATCATTTATTTTTCACAGGTGGATTTGCCTAAGTTTCTGTTACAGAGTTGATTACTAGTGAAGGCCAAGGGGTGTCCTTCCTATGATAATACAACTCCCATTCAATGGGTGGAGGCATCGCATTCTAAGATGAATATCTTAGGGAAAACATCGCTAGCACAATTCTAGTATACATGGCCTCCATGAGCGTGAAAAAACTTTGCTTCATCATTTCATGCCATGAAAAGGCATTATTTTTTAGCAATGTTCTCAAAGGAGTTGAAATCTTCCCATAGTTTTCCACAAACTTACAGTAATAGCTTGTAAGACTAAGGAATCCTCACAATATCTTTAGAGTGTTGGGGTACAACCAATTCTTCGTAGCTTCCACTTTCATGGGATCCACCAAAACCCCATCCTCACTCACAATATGGCCCAAGTATTCAACCTTAGTCACCCCAAAAGCACACTTGGGTATTTTCACAAATAACTATTGGTCTTGTAATAAGGCCAAAGAATGAGAAAAACGTTGGAGGTGGCTTTCCCATGTGGGACTGGAAACCAAGATATCAATGAAGAAAACCAAGACAAAATGGTGAAGGAAGGAACTTAAAATCTTATTCATGAGTCTTTGAAAAGTGAATGGGGCATTGCAAAGGTCAAATGTCATAACCAAGAACTCATCACGACCTTCATGAGTGCAAAAAAATGTTTTCTGTATACCAACCTCTTTCATATGGATTTCATAGTAGCTCAAACGAAGGTCAAGTTTGCTGAAGAAACTCGCACCATGCAACTCGTCTAAGAGATCTTTAATGACTAGAATAAGAAATGTGTCTTTGATATTGATTTTGTTGAGAGCTTTAGAATTAGGAAACATGCACCAATGGCCTTCCCTTTTTAGGATCATAATCACATGCAAAAAATAAAGGTTGGTATTAGGATGAATAACACTAACAAACAACGATTCTTGAATTATATTTTCAACTTCATTCTTTTGGGAAAAAGGGTGGTGGTAAGGATGAACAATAGGGGGTTTACTACCTAGAATTAAAGGAATGGTATCGTCATGTTCCCCATGGGATGGAGGAAAACCCTTGTGCACATCAAAAACTTGTTTCCATTGGGAATAAAACTATTAAAAGTCAAGATGGATATCTAAGGGGGGTGTCGAGAACTCATGTGGCATAGAATTGAGCAATAACACGTTGGTGTACCTTCTTCAACAATTTATGTCGTAATGAGAGATAAATTTAGGAGAACCCAAAGTAATTCCATGAAGGTGATGTGTGTGCCTAACTGGTCTGAGTAGAGTGAAGAAAGAATTCACATAAATCCATTAACATGACCTGAGGTCCATAGTCATTCAACACAAAACATAGCACTACCACCCATATCAATAACAAACATATGATATTTGGAGTTTGACATTCTCATATTGGTTACAACATTTAATTGTACCTCCCTTGGGTATCAGGATTTGGAAATTGCAAATGGGACGAATATAGCAACGAGTGTCTTCCAACACATGCCTATGGATGAAATTGTGGATAATACCACTCTTAATTTCCATGATGAATTTCTTGTGCTTTATGTAGCCAATCAATTTCAATGTCTAAGGAATGGAAATACTAGATAAATTATGAAAGGAAATTTATGGTTGCTCTTTTGAAACTAGCATATCAAGAGCATCTTCGAGAGGCAACATTTAGTCATCACATTCTGGTTTGGTAGAGCTTCCACTATGTTGGATTTTGGGACCTTAGGGGGGGGAATTCTATTAAGAATAATTTTGTTCTTTACATTTAGAGTGTTGACACTTAGCCATAGCCTCCGGGGTGATCTTATTGATGCGAAAAGGTGGGGTAGGGGGTTGCTTGGAGGTGGATCCATGTGGGATACAATGTGAGGGAAAACAAAGGGTGCTTGGTTTGGGCATTGAGAACCAATTCAACTTCACAAGCTTCCAACCAAATGGTGGGTCATTACATGAGAACATGTGCACAAACTACCTCCTTTAGGACACTAATGAAACATTCTTGAAAAAAAAAGAATTAGAGAGGTCTTGGGTGTGGATGACCAATTGCTCAAATTTTTCAAGTAGTTCAGAACAATGTATGTTTGATGCAGTTTATTCAATCATCCTAAATAATGATTGTCATGACAAAATCACTCATGGAGGATCTTCACAAATTGGCTCCACGAGACATAACAACGATAAGAGTTTTGGTACCATTGCGAGCACTGCCATTGTCATAATCTAAATATAAGACCCCGATTTTCAACTTTTGGAGATCATATTTAATGCAATGAAGTAAAAATTAATGTTCCATTTAAGTCACCCCAACTTGAGGGGTCAAAACCATTTGAAGTGAGGGTTTCAAGGTCAAGAGACTAAGTGAGGGTGTTCATATTGGGTTGGGGTGGATTCTAGTTGGTATTCTACATGTTGTCCTGGAGGTGAGTGTGTACCACAGGAACAAAAAAGTAGGAACTGCAAAAGGAGAGGGGCAGGATCTACCAAAACAAGGTTGTAGGGGATATGGATAAAAATAATCAATACTAAACAAGGAGTCTGTTGGAGTAGGTCACAAATAAAGGTTTCTAGGAATCCTAAAAAAGGTTATGAGAATTATATACCAAAACAATCAACTTGATGTAAGAATTATAGTGAGTTAGGTCACAAATAACGTTTTTCTAAAACTCCATTTTTTTATATACATCAGGGCTTGAATGTTATATTTGCACTGACATAATTTCCAAATTCCTATTAGATTCAAAGATGTATGGATTTCACATGACCCCCCCTAGTGAATATGCTAGTTGTTGAGATAGAATGAAGAAATATCACAAACAGACTGCAGAGAAGGGTTTCCAATTTTTCAAGGGTTCTAAAGTTAGGGATTGTAATGTGTTATAGCTCTCTTATACACTTGTGGGGTCCAACAGTAGTATTATGCCCAATCTCTTGGGAGGCCAACTAAGGTGGATTAACCATGCCCTTAGTTGTAATACCCAACTACCCATGTACATGAGAGTATCTTTCTAAGTGTTGTTCTCAATGTCACTGTAGCAACAAGATAGTCATAAGTTGGTTTTAGGTGACCTACGAGACTTCTGATTTATTTAAGGGTACGTGAGAGTGATTTGGTGTGCAAGTGTTATTCGGTGCAGTACTACTCAAAGGGGTACCAATAGGAGTTACAATGGTGTCCAAAATTACAGTAAATGAGGGTACAACATGACTCTGTACCAACTATATTTGTTGCATGTATTTCTCCCTAGTCGTAGGTTTATCCACTGAATGATAGATCCATGTTGTTATTTACAAACATCGAAATACATATATAGACTAAAAAAAAGGTATTATATCAATTCTTGGAGGCGTGTTGTCTCAAATTGTGGCTTTGATACCACTTGTGGTGTCCCTTACCCATGTAACTTGAGAATCACACAATATTTAGCAACATTGGCATGCAATAAACCATAAATAAGTAACACAAAACCATAAATTTGAGATAGTAATATCATGATATGGCAAAAAAAGATCTATGTTATTATGTGAACAATGTTCACAAGCCTTTTATGGTAAGGTGACCATTCACTTGAGCAAAGCTTCGTTACAATATTCTTCACAAAAACACTTAGTTTCCTTGAAGCTCTTTATAGGCTTCAAATGTCCAAAACCCTAACTACTTGACATAGTCAAAATACAACTTCCTAATAAGCATTAATAAATAAAGAGACCATTTTTACATTTATTGTTGAACACTAAATTATTTAACCTTATTAGAAAACTATAATCTTATATTATATATAATTAATTATTAGAATAAGGCAAGTTTAAGTTGGACCCTAACATTCAATTTGCTCTCGGCAATATGCCTACTGAGATCAAAGAAAAAAAAAATCCAAATACTTAAAGATATGAATCTTAAAAAGCAAGAAATTCATCCCACCAATCTAGCACAAGAAAAAAAGCATGCAACAAACATGTATTTCCATAATTTATGTTAGTAATACTTTCAACAACAACTTTATATGTACGCGTGTTTAATAAAGATTACACCAACAATATGTAAATATAACGAAAACGCATCATGGCATAAATTTAAATCTAAAAGGTTGGATTATCATGTCATACTTCAACGAGAAAAGACATTTCTTTTTTTATTACCACACTAAGCAATTGAATTCAATTGCAACTCTTTTTGATACAAATATATACTAGTCGTTCATTTTAAATAAATAAATAAAATTGAACTTACACTTCTTGAGGGATCAATAACATTTTTATCAATACATAAGGAATAACTCCATTTTTTTTTAAATATGCTTTGTAATATATTATTTTATTAATTAACATTACAAAGCATATTTTAAACATAAAATTAGTATTTCCCCTATTATCAAGAGATGAATGTCACCAAATATCAATATAGGATCCCAAAATTTCACATCATATATATATATGGTATCATTAACTTAAAGACATCCATATAACCAAATCACATGTTTATGTCTATGGCAATGACTATATTGATCCCATATATACATATTCTCATTCACTGCACATGTAGGCCCTTAATTGAAATGACCAATATGACATATACATTTAACCCCATTACATATGTGTTTAACCCAACACACATGGTCTAATATTAACATTCCCAGTGCAAGTCAATGGATCAATGACTACTTCATGAATGACTCATATTACATCAAGGGGAAATGATGAATCCTTTAATATTTTTTCCCAAAAGAAAAAAATATATTTATCTTTATATGAAATATATATAGTGTTATTATGTGATTCATACAAAAAAATGTTGTCAAGCCAATATTTCCTATTGTCTTACTCCTAATCCATTTACAAGCCCATCTTTACAAAAAATGGCATATCCCTGCACCTTTGTCTGCCTAGGAAAAAAAAACATAATTGGATACTATTTCAAAAGGATAAAAACCCATAGGCTTACCAAAACAAAATTGCATACACCCAAACATCCCCTTCTCCATCAAAACATAAAAAGAATATCATCATGCTCATCATCGATTTTGCTTCTTTTTAAGGATATTGAACTTGTGTTAAATTGAGGAGCACAACACCTGAGAATTCTTCCTCCAAGAGAGATTGACAATGCTTGTTTGGAGAGCTCATCCACCATGGAATTTAACTCCATATAAATATGTGTAAAGGATATTCATTCGAAGATATTGTGCTATCCCAGTGTGTTGCACTTTGTTCTTTTTGTTTGCCTTATTAATTACTAATTTGGAGTCTCCTATTACATGCAATCGTCTGATATTTCATTTTGGAAGCCATAAGTAAAACCCATATTTCTACAAATTTGGTTTTGTATTCAATCCACTGCCAAATACAAATTTCAAATAAAAATAATGGTTCATGTTTATATTTAGGACTGCACATGCCCCCTTAATTACTTACTGTCCCTAACTAGCGCCATCGAAATGCCGCCAAGGCACTTCCAAGTCCAACTCAAGAGGAATGATAAGCCTTACTTTCTTAGTTTTTGTGAGAGATAAATGTTCCAAAGTATTCTTATCAATAATATTCAAGAAACATGCAGTCTTCAAACGTTGTTGAGTTGTGCACCCACGGATGATAAGCCTTACTTTCTTAGTTTTTCTGAGAGGCAAATGTTCCAAAGTATTCTTATTAATAATCTTCAAGAAACATACAGTCTTCAAACATTGTTGAGTTGCAATTCTAGTTAGCCTTAACATTCCAAGAAACTCTAGATAAGATTTGAACCTTCCTTGCATAGGAGCATGTAACAAAGAAATGATGAATGGTTTCCTTTCTTTGTTTATATAGTATGCACATGTTTGGACTAGTCCAACCTATTTTGTTAAAATTTCCAAACATTAATAGTTTAATTTCCATGGATAGCCAAAAAACTAGTTTTCGTTTACCGATTCTTCATATTTCCAAATTAACTCCCACCACCATACCTGTCCTCTCAAAAATCTTCTTATACCAACATTGAGTAGCATAGTTTTGCCGTAACTTCTCCCATACTTGGATTTTTGTTCTAACAGAGTTTATTAGGTATGCCAACCAATCTTATGAACTTATTTGAGAAACTATCTAGGTAGTCATGTCAGCATCTAGCACTCGATTCGGTCAACCCTAACATGTATGCAGTTTTCCACAATCATCCACCTGTAGACCTCCTCCTCTCCATGCTAGCAAGAAAAAGATAAAATATCCCTTTGTTATGGAGAAATTGCACTAAATATTCTACTTGGGTATAGTCATCATATTCTTTGACCCAAGAGTCCTCCCCTATCCTCGAACTCCTTCCATCTCGATGTGTTAGGCTATCCATTTTTTAGTGATTAGGAAGGAATCCATAAATGACTTCTTGATTATCGAAACCCCTTTCCTATCTTTTCTTTCTTACCTAAACCAATCTTCCATTTTCAATCTTTAATATACTTTGACATCATTAATCTTCCCCATATAGCATCATTATAAACCAATCTCCATAAATTCTTATCTTCCAGTGCTTTTCCAAATAGAAAATATTCTTGATCCCCCATCCCCTAGCCTATTTGGGCCTCACTAAAGTGATCTATTTCACTAAAGGAATGCCCTCTCTTCCTTTATTCCCCGACAAGAGATAGATGAAGCATTTATTGCAAATTTTGGTCAAGATACCTTTTGGTATGTATTCTATGGATATATAATATACCGATACACTTTCGAAGACCGACTTAATGAGAACCAATCTACCTTCTCTTGACAAACAATGATTTGTCTAAACTGCTATTCTTGCTTCTATTTTCTTATATAGCCACAACCAATATTCAAATAAATATTTATTAGGCTGAAGATGAAATCCCAGGTATTTGAAACCACATTCCAAGTCCTATATTTGGATCGCGAAAATGACTATCACCTTTCTAAAGCAACATCCTCTTGCAAATGATTTTTCAATGGACATGTCTTTGAGAGATTTAACTCTATCTCAATGCCTTTTCCATATAACTCTAAGATTTCCTTATACTTTTCCTCAACTCTTCTTCCACCAAAAAGAAGGAGATCATCCACGAATATAATATGAGATAGTGTCACCAAATTAGTAATTTTTACCCCCTTATATCTCACGTCCTTCTAACTTCCTTGATAAACAAGCTTAACGTCTCGACTTCCATTAGAAATAACAATAGGGATAAGGAACATCTATGTCGAAAGCCTATGTTAGATCTAAAAAAACTAGATGGAGATCCATTGATATGCAGTATGAAGAAAACTAAGTTTGGGACAACCCATGACTCATTTGACCATTTGTAAATCCATTCCCATTGTAGAAGTATCAACCTTAAATAGATCTATCTTAATTTTTCATATGCCTTTCCTAGATTGAATTTCATGATTTCCATCGAAAGTTTCTGAGTTTTAATGGAGTGCATAACCTCTTGATCCATGGCCACCGCATCATGAATTTGCTTATTATGAGAAATCCAAATTGTTCTTCCAAAATAGTACCTCACAAAATAGGTTTGAGCATGTTATTAATTATATTTTATATCAACTTATAAATGAGATTACAAGTCATTCCGATGGTTATCTTAGAGTATGAACCATTCTTTGCTGGAGGAGATAACTAGTGAGGAAGTTTTTGCAACTCTGTCCTCTTTCATAAAAGGAAAAATCGGTGGCCCAAATGGGTTTTCAGTCGGATTTTATTTGGGTTTCTATGATTTGATAAAAGATGATTTGTTGAAGGTGGTGAGAAAATCTAAAAGTTATGGGAGGTGTTTAGAGCTCTAAGCACAACGTTTATTGCTCTTATCCTTAAGAAACAAGAATCGACGACTTTGATTCTTTGAAGAGAATACAAAAATTCCTTCTTCTTGCTTTTGTCTTTTCTACAGAAGATTTAACCATAACCCCTTCATGATTTTTTATTTCCCAAATGGAGTTAATTTATTGTGCTTATTCACATAGTTATTGAAAAACATAGAATTGTTATCGCCCTCTTTGATCAACATGGCCCTACTCTTCATGTGCTAAGAAATCTCCTCTTTATCTAGCATATCCTTTCTTTTGATTTCTAAGGATTTTAGAGTTTCACATTAATCAGAAGAAAAATCCATGAATCATTATATTCAAGAAGATGTGTGATTTGTTTCTCAACTGATTTGAGATCTACTTGTAGTTGAAGCTCATATTTTTTTCCCACTTCTTCATGGTCTGCTTTATCTTTAAAATGTTTTCCAATAATTGTTTCATAGTTGAATCCACACCTTTTGAAGAGTTACGAGTCCAAGTATCCAATATCAATTTTAGGATTTCTTCCTCCATCAGCCATGCATTATTGGATTTAAATAGGCTAGGTGACTTAGCTCCTTCAGTCTCCATTTGATGAAAGATCGGAAGATTATATGAGATTCCTCTTATACCAATCAAAGATTTTATCTTTATATTGCCTTACACCAATTCTTCTAAAATAAAGAACCTATTGAAATTTTTCCCAACAAAGAATCATACATTTTGTCAATGAATAAAAAGTTCTTAACAACATTATTTTTTCACTCCAAGAAGATGGTTTAAAATATGTTTTCAGTAGTTTGGTTCTTCGGCCCTTTTCCGGTGGTTTCCTGCTGCCTGCATCCTGGAATCGTGAAGGATCGCCCCAGCTAGTGTTGGAGGATCGTTCTTCTTTTCGATCCAGAGGTTTTTTTTTTGCAGGATTTGGACTTCTTATTTGTTGTGCAGGACCGTTGATTGCTCTCCTCAGAGCTTGGTGCATTTGCTGAGTAACTAGATCTTGTGTTCTTCTTTCTCATGCTTGTTGGAGCCTAGAGCATTTGTTGTTTAGCAAGAACACTGCTCCTTGGTTTGTATTTTCTATTGATTCAGTCTTTGTTTGTTTCTTAGAGGCCTCTTTGCTCTATTTACATTGACATAGGGTCAGTCTTATCATTCCCAATGGCCTCTAGAGGGGGGGGCCTCCTCTCCCTCCTGAGATTGGCGCATTCAAATTCCTCATTGCTTCGTGTGGGAAGATGAAGGGCATTCCATCAACCCAGACCTTTGTGAAGAAAACAGAAATCCCTTTCGTTGATCTCCCGGTTGAACGCCCTTGTTGGACTGCCTTGAACCTAGCAGAACGTGGTTTAATTGGTCAATTTACAGGGTTGTGGCCTTCCCCGAAGGATATAGAAGGCTGGGTTCAACGAAATTGGAAACCCCTAGTCTCTGATGGAATTCATGATAATTTTGTTGGTAGAGGCTATTACGTTTTTGTGTTCGAATCAACTGCCCAGCTGTGATCTTATTTTTCGCAATGGTCCTTATTTTATGGGTCCTTAGGGGATTTACTTGAATCTATGGACTCCTGATTTTGATCCTACTCAAGATGTACCATCAACTATTCCTGCTTGGGTCAGGCTCCCCCATCTTCCCCTCCACTGTTGGAATTCAAATCGTTGGAAGCCATGGGGAATAAGCTCAGAAAATACATATACAGAGCATAAATGAAAGATCAATATTCATGCGCTCGAATTTGTGTTGAAGCTGACTTGGAGATTGGGCTTCCTGAGGCAACCAAGCTCAATGTCGCTAATTGGTCCCATATTCAGGAGCTTGGCTATGAGCAGCTCCCCTTCAAGTGTCGTTTTTGCCATGAATATGGCCATTTTTCTTGCAATTGCAAAAAAAATAAGTAGAAGAACCTGAAAAAGAAAACACAAATCAGTGGTCTCAAGCTTAAAAAGCTGGCTCATCTAAACAGATGAGGGGAAAAGGTGGAAATGTTGGAAATAGAGTTCTCCCAATCGTGACTAAATATCCAAAATTCCAAGTTGAGGGAAATGCTATTATATTTTCAAATCCTTTTGTGGTGTTAAGTTTTGCGGATGAACAAAACTCTCCTACTCTCGAAGAAGGGGAGGTTCATAATGAAGAGGTTGAAGCAAATAGAGGGACTCGGGATTCTACACTAGAGTTTCTAGAACCTGTTTATGTAGATTCCAGCATGCAGGTTCTATCTCCCATTAGAACTTCTTCTTCTCCCTCCTATGCAGAAGCCCTTAAGAAGAAACTAGTGGAGTCTTCTGACTCCTCGGAAGAAGATGAGAATTTTAAAAAAAAAGCAAAAAGAAAGTCCCATAAAGAGATCAGAGAAGAATAAGCTAAGAGGATTAAGATGCAGGGTATCCAGGCTACCATTGAACTGTCAGAAGAAGCAAGTGGAATAGACCCCAAAAGGGAGGTACTGCTCCCTCTTCCTCGGGTAAATAATGCATGTCATCTCTTGGAATTACAAGGGATTGGGGAATCCATTGAAGGATGAAGTAGTTAAAGACCTACTTATAATGGAAATTTTGGACATTCTCCTGCTCCAAGAAACTAAGATAGAAGAGGAAGATATTTTATCTCTCAGCAAGTCAAAGTGGAATAAGAATGCAGGTAAGGCTATTAGTGCCCAGTGCACTTCTAGGGGCGTAGCAACTTTATGGTCAGAGGATAAATTTCTCCTTAAAACCTCATATGTAACCCAGTATTGGATTTTCACTAAATTACAACAAATATCTAGCAAGATATCCATTTATCTCTTCAATCTCTATGTCCCAGTTAATTTCCTTGGAAAAAAATTATGTTGGAATACCCTATCATTACACTCTCCCATAAATATAAAGGTGGTTGGTGACCTTAATATTATTCTCAATCCTAAGGAAAAATGTGGAGGTAATAGGGGTAAGGACCCTCTACAGGGGGTTGTGGAATCCTTATTCCAATCCAATGACCTCCTCAACCTCAAGCCCAAGAAGGGGCATTTTACCTGGACCAACAACAGAGTGTGTGTGTCCTGAATTTCTGCTAGATTGGATAGGTTCCTTGTCCAAAGCTCATTGATGGATGGCAATATTACTACTTCAAAAATTATTCCAAATCTTACCTTCGACCACCATTCAATTTCTCTTTAGATGGAAAAAGAGGAAAATCTTGGACCCATCTCGTTTCGGTTCAGTCCACTCTGGATCAAAAGGGAGGGATTATGGGATATTGTAATGCAAGTTTGGTCTCAATATATTGTAGGCTCTCCCAGCTTTGTCCGGGAACAAAAATTAAAGTTAACCAAAATTGCTCTGAAGAGGTGGATTAAAATTCCTTCTCCAAACCCAACGACTTGTAGGGAAGCGTCAGTCTAAGCACTAGCTGAGATTCAACTTAGCATGGAAGACTGTGAAATTTTCAAGCCTCAATTAGTCATTGAACAAATATCGCAAGCATCCACTTTCCATTCCTTTTGACAAGAGGAAGAACATCTTTGAATTAAATCCCGTAGTCTATGGTTACTCGCTGGAGATAAAAACTCTGCATTGTTTCACCAGCAATGCAGGTTCAGGCTCTCTCGAAACCATATATCTGAAATTTTCTCTAGTGATGGAGATACAATCAAAGGTCAAAATTTGTTACAATATGCTGCCAATACACATTTCCAGCAATTATTTCAAGAGGATAGTAATTCATATGGAAAAATGAACATTGATTTTTTATCCAACATTCCTTTTTTGTCCAGTCATGAGGATAATGTTGAACTAGTGAAACCATTCTCCGAACAAGAAGTTGTAGATGTGATCTGGAGTATGGAGCCTGACAAAGCCCCGGGGATGGATAGGTTTTCCATCCACTTCTACAGAGTTTGCTGATACATTATGAAAATTGATCTCCTCCGGATGATCTTAACATTTCTAAAAAAAAGCCAAAGTAGGAGGGAACACAAATTCTACCTTCCTTTCCTTGATTCCAAAGGAATTCAATACTGCATCTTTTGATAGACTCCGACCCATCTTGCTTTGTAATGCTTATTATAAAATCTTGGCCAAACTCTTAGCCAATACACTGAAACCTTTGTTAGGATCTTTAATCTCTCCTCTTCAAGGGGTGTTCATTAAAGGAAGGCATTTGATTGATAATGTGATTCAAGTTCAGGAAGCCCTTCATTCTAGCTATCAAAGGAAAGAAAAAGGCATGCTCATTAAGCTAGATATGAAAAACGCTTTTGACCAGGTCAAGCTATCCTTCCTCTATCATGTTCTCTCCTCTTTTGGCTTTAGCGAAGAGTTTGTCTTCCTGATAAAAGCCTGCACCGATAGGCCTTGGATATTGCACCTCTAGTTAATGGAAGACCGATGGATTTCTTTCAAGCCACAAGAGGCCTTCGTCAAGGGTGCCCCTTGTCTCCTTTTCTTTACAGTTTTATGGTTGAAGCTTTAAGTAGAAAACTTTCAGCGGAACTGGCTACTGGTTCACTCCTTGGTATTAAGATTGCAAGTGGTGTGGATTCTATTAATCATGCCCTTTTTGCTGATAATTCTCTCTTTTTTTTAACAAAAACTGAAAAGAGGATTTTATAAAATAGGCTGTGCACAACCATTCATTACAGCAGTAGCAAGGAAAGGTAATCCTGCAGTTCAAAATTGGTGCACAGTAGGCTTAACCTGAGAATTTTCCAAAAAACTACATTCAAAACTCTACCAAAATAACTAATGTCTCAGGTAGTATATACCCTTATATACTGTTTACATAAAAAGAGACAGAAAAACATATATCTGAAATAAGAAAAGACAGATTAAGGGTTGCCTCTGAAGTGCCTGGGCTGCACTACTGATTCTTCCTCCATTGGGTGCTCCGCTTCTGCAGTTGCTCCATTCACTCGGCTCCCCTGATTCATGGTGATCATCCGTTCAAGATCTTCCTGGATCTTGTCTACTTTACCCATCATCTCTCGCAGGTTACTTTCGTTGTCGTCAATCCGAGAGTCATGGTTGCTGATTTGTAATGAAGTATAACTCACTGTTTCTCCCATGCTTTTGATTTCCCGCGCTATTTCCTTGTTGTCCATGACTCCAATTGCAACCATCTCGTACAAGTGCTGTAGATTCTTCTTGATGTCCATTATTCCTGTGTTATCTCCAGCTTGTGCCATGCTTTCAGCTTCCGCAGAGATCTTAATGCAAGAAAACTGACTGTGCAAGGGACGAGAAGCAAGGGCACTGTCTGGAATTTCAGCCAAGGGAAAACTAAGAAAACGACTCAGAACTGAAAGCTCCTACTGCAAAAGAGTACCCCCGTTCCTTTTAGAGTAAGCCAAAGTTCCTACGGCACCTTCCTGCCACCCAGAGCAGAGGCAACCCAGGACTAGTCTCAGATTTCCAGAATGCGTGGGCTTTGAGCCCAAACCAGGGCCAATAGACCAGGACGCAGAGGGAGAATTACAATGGCAATTGGAGAAGGCTGTGAGAGCAAGCCTCTCCTTCACAAAGGAGAAAGTGAGAGGGAGAGTTTGCCACGGGATGCCCTGCAGCCTCCCTCCTTCAATACCTATCACCACATTCAAAAGGATGCGCACAGCTTCAGAAGAACCAGAGAGGACGGGAGCAGAGTAGAGATGCATGGCGCTGCAATGAGGCGGCATAAGAAAATGGGCAGAGATAGAACAAGTGTACGAGGGACATTAACAATTAATCCAAGGCCTGAAGTTCTTAATGCCTGCAGAGTTCGAGGAGATGAGAAGACATGATAGAGACCACGCANGGGGAGGAAGGCAAAGAGTGGAGAGTGGAGAAGAAAAAAGGAGGAAGAGAAGGGGGGACTATATGGCTTTCATTGAAATGGAGGGTTAAATTCTTTATTAAGAGATTTCTAATATTGAGAGGACAGAAAGGGAGCTTCCAACACCGCATTTAAGGAATAAATTCGAGGGTGGGATGGTTTCCATCCTGGCTGTAATGACCTTGTGGGAGAGAGGCTCCCACATTAGCCATACTGTCTGCTACTGTATTATTATGCTGAAGAATGTGGAAAGCCTCGTAGGTACTAGACATGAGAAGCTTGGCTTTTTCAAATAGGCGGCGACACTTGACAGCTCTAGTAGGGTATCCATTAATCAATTTGTAGTTGACGTGCCTAGAGTCTCCGAATATCAAGACCTTGCGAAGCTTCTTAGCATTTAGAATATGAATGCCCTGGACAAGAACCAGCCACTCAGCTTCATTGTTAGTTCTGTTACCCAGCCCCCACGCGAAAGTTTGTTCTACATATCCTTCGGGATTCAAGAGAATCCCCCCCGCGCCTGCCACCCCTAATAATTCTCTCTTATTGGGAGGGGCATCTCTAATTATTGCTCGGTATTTCAATGTAATTCTCCAAAATTTATGCTTGACTTTAGGAGCTTTGATTAATAAGAGCAAGAGTGTTGTTTATGTTTGGAACGTTGATCATGTATCTCTTCTTAAAATTGCTCATGCATTGGGATTCCCCGGTTTTGATAAGTGGGATACGATCAACTATTTGGGTCTTCCCTTAACTATGGGTCCTAGTCCTCCCTCGTTGTGGTTGGAAGTGCTTTGTAAATTGAAATCTAAAATAGTTTCCTAGGGTGACCAGTGGCTAAACAAGGCTGGTTAGTTGATTTTGATTAAGTCTGTACTCTCATCTCTCCCCATCTTTCAATCTTCTTTGCTCCTTGCCCCTAAATCCATTACGTCCCAAATCTCCAAACTCCTTCGAGATTTTCTTTGGGAGGGTGGCAAAGGTAATCTAAAGAAGAATATGCATTTGGTCAGTCGGGAAATACTCAAAAGACCTATTTTGGAGGGTGGCTTTCAAATCTGGGACCCTGATTTGGTAAACTTGGTAATGGGAGGAAAGCTTATCTAGCAGTTGTATGTAGATATAAATCATGTTAGAAAGATATTTAGGAAAAAATACCTCAAGGGAAGTCCTCTGTGAAACATAAAATCCTCTACCATCCCCTTAGGCTTTGCAATTAGGAATCTTTCCAAAAGAGGAATTGATAATTTCCATCAACACCTTTATAGAATTCCCAGTAGTGGGAAAAGGATTTTTTTGTAGGATGATAAAATTCTAGGAAATCTGCCTCTATCCTCTATTAATTCGCTGGGTGAGATCAAGACTTGGTTAACCAACAAAGGTTTCCTCAGACTTGCAGATATTTGTAAATGGGACAGTGTTGGGAATTGGGTCGAATGGACTCTTCTTGAGATCCCAGAGTACCTTTCTCATCAACAACACTTGCTTTTATTATCCTTATCAGGTCTGGCTCCTGTAAATCGCTACTCTAAAGATGAGTGGGGGTGGGGGTATACATGAATATATACATCAGCGCCTGGTTTCTCTTCTCTTCAAGCTCCCTGGGTTTTAAGATTATCTTCAATGACTTGGAAATCGATGTGGTCCTCATTATGCCTCCCCAAGGTTAATTTTTTTACTGGGTTGCTAATGCACAGAAGGGTATTGTCGAGAGAAAATTTATCCAAACGTGGATTTCATGGACCGTATCACTACTGTCTCTATCACGTTGCCAGTGAAACTTCCGGCCACTTGTTCATTGATTGTGTATTTTATCGTTAGGTGTGGGAGCTGGTCCTCTGTGGCTTTTCAATTTCTGCTCCTCATCACATCTTTGTTGTTGATCTCTTCTACTCTTGTCAAGAGCGGATTCCATGGTAAGATTGGAATTCTGATGTTAATGTCAAATTCGTCGATTGGAAACAAGTCTAGCAGATAATTCCGAAGTGTATCTGGTGGAAGTTGTGGTTAGTTAGGAATGATGGGATTTTCAACAATAAGCAGTCGACTTGTGTTCAAGTTAGAAATAAAATTAAATTCCTTATAACACAATTGATTGGCAATTCTTCTCTGTCAATTTTTCCAAACAAGGTTAATGAGTGGCTTCGAAATTGCTCAATGGGCAATCGTAAATTGCTTTCCCACAAACCGTGTTGCACTCCCTCGTGGAAAATTCAATTCTTTGAGGCAGAATTTAAAGACAGCTGGAAGAAGTCCAATTCTGCTAGTATTTTCTTTGATGGTGCATCCAAGAGAAATCCTGGGCCATCTGGAGCTGGGGGGTTGTTAATCTCGCTTGATCGAAAAATTGAATCATGCTTCAGTTGGGGGCTTGGAATCATGTCTAACAACCAGGAAGAAAGTTATAGCCTCCTCAAGGTGTGCCAAATTGCAAAGGAGGCTGGGTTTTAGTCAATCCAAATCTATGGAGATTTTGAACTGTTGATTAAATTGCTTAATTCAGAAGGGCAATTTAACAACTCAGTTTTGAATAAAATTCTGAATAGAATTCGAATTTCAAAGAGTTTGACAAGGTTGAATCCTTTCTTATTTTGTGGGATTTAAATAGAAAGGCAAATTATATGGCTAACAAAGCCTACTCACTAGTCCAAGGACATCTCATCCTCAATGGAGAACCAAGTGAATATCAGCTAATTCCTTGAGAATTATCTTCTCGGAGTTCCTCTCTTTTTTGTAAGAAATTGATTACTCTTTGTCTATTTTGTAGATGTCATACCTCGTTGATTGTATATGGCTGAGATGGAAATTGCTTCTTCAGAACTGGAATTTTCTATAATATATATATATATATATATATATATATCTGTTTTTGTTAAAAATAAATAAAGAACCTATCTAGTCTTTTGGATACTTGCTTGGAGACTCTATGAGAATTTCTCCACGTCACGGCTATCTTAAGAGGCTCCAATTCCATTAGTTGAGTAGATTCAAAACGATTGATAATGAAATACGCTAATGGATTTGGTCTCACATGACCCCCCCAAACATCCCTTGAAGACAAGGTAAGAATGATATCTCCTCCTATAATAATATTAGATCCTTTCAAATTCGTTTAGCGGGACCAATATTCCTAGAAAGCCCTTTTATCCATATTTGGGACATATAAATAATTGATATCGTATTGTCCAACTCTTTTGACTTTAGTTCCACAAATATACCATAATTGAACAAAGAGGCATATTTCACTACTAAATTCGACTTCAACTTGAGAGTAAATCCCCTAACATTCTACTATGATCTAAAGACGCAAAGGACCAATCCTTTAACCAAGTCGAAGGCAACTCCATAGCTTTTTGGCCCTGACACATAGTTACTTGAATAAGAATGATTTCAAATCTGTAAAACTTATCCTTTTGTTTGAGAGATTGATGCTTCTATGTACCCCTTACTCCTATTGCCTTAAAATGTAGACAAAACATGAGGACAAATCATTCCAGGTCTTCCCTACTCCAAGGTCTCGAACTACGATTGTTTGCTTTCCATCTCTAACATCCTTTTTCACTTTTTGTTGTGATATCAAAATATGAGATGTTTTCACAAATTTGGTATTAATACTCTTTTCTATAGCGAGGCCTCCTTTCAGACCTACTTCTTCTCCCTTCTTTTCCTTCGATTTAAGTTCATAAGTCACTTGTTTCTAGGAGGTGCTAAACAGGTTAAAAGGGCCCTACTGCTTCTTTCCAACATTACTTCTTTGGAATCATTTCTTGTATCCTTCCTATCAAGGTTGACCTCCTTCATTTCTTCCAAAACTCCTGGTGACTATGATTCCACCTTCAATTGATCCAAATCCTTACTACTATCAATAAACCTTTTAGGAGATAAAGAGGAAGACTAGACTACTAGAGAGCATTCATGAGCAAAGGACTATAATCATACCAAGAGGATTACCTAAAGGTCGAGGGATGCCCACTTGCAAGTTGTGGCGACCCTTCCTTCGACCTGTGCTAAAGATTAGTCAATGGTTCTAAATATTATTCTTTCAAGTCTATAGTATTTCCCTTCTTTCAGCAAACTGTCATTTCCTTACCCATTCCTTTTTTTAAACTTTTTATAAATTGGTTGAAATTTGCACTCTACTGCCAATTGACCAACCTCATGAAAACAATAAGAACAAAATGGAATGTTCCAACAATTAATGGATTGAGATAAAAATCATTACCGATTTCATTATCAACTTCCACCAACCAAATTGCTCTTAAGTCAATCTTTACTTGAATCCATACACAACGACGATTCGATTTCACATCTTATTCCTCCTCTAAATTGACAAAACACCCTATCGTGTTTCTCAGTTATATCGATACTCTATCATTCCATATAAATGATGGAAGCCTTGGTAAAATTCTCCAAATATTTTGTATAGAATTAGGTTCTAGTTTTCTATCAAAACTAGGCTCCCAACCCTTCACTATTAATCTTATGAGCGCCCAACTCCAGTATGTTTGTACCGCTTATTCAATATCCTACTTGTTCCTCATAAGTAAACAAAGCCACCGTCTTAGAAAAAAATAATAAGTTGGAATATAATTGAGGATTTGAAACCAAATTTTCTCCAAGTAGGTTCATAATGATGCGAGATTCACAACCTTCCCATATAATTTTCCAACAGCTGCTCTTTCCATCATCCAGGGTACCTTGGTCATGCGAATATATTTGCCTAAAACCATTCTCACCCTTTTTTTAATCCTAATACATGTCTTACTTTGTGGAGGGAATTCACCAACAAAATTTGAATGAGGACCAACCTTGTTTGCACATACTCCTTGAGAGTCAGAAAGTGCACCTAGATTTTCAAAACTCGGGTAAGCAATTCCCTCTCCTAATCATTCTGGGATTTCCTGGTCTAAAGAGTCTCAATATATAGGAAACAAAGGGGAACTTGGCCTCTTTGCTCCTAGTTCATGATGCAAATTAATGTCCTCTTGATCAGTCTAGGTAATACAATCCACCCTCGCACCTGAATTGGATTCCCCATCTCCACATGTCTTATAATTAACTCCTTCCAGTCCATGAAGCGCCTTTTTTCCATAAAGCACGAACCTTTTTATTTGTCCATAATATCACCACTATACTTTTTTCAATATCTCCATAATCCACGACCTCCATATATCTATCCATATGTGAGCCCCCTAGTGTCACCTACACCTTCCCTAAATCGAAGGGTCACCTAATAGATTAAAGACTACCAGAATATTCCACATATCATGCATCTTTCGGTGCTGGGTTTCGACATCTCCCTGTAAACCATTTGATATGAAAAGACAACCAATATTATAGAAAAGCATCATCCTACACCCCTGCATAAAAGACTAACCCCATACTTTGCATCTGACCGCTCAAGTCTCGTGAATCCTTTAATAATATGTCATATTGCTCAGATATTTATGTGAAGTTTTTGTCTCAATCGTTCAATTGGATACCAGATTGGATAAAAAAACTGGGTTGGGCCTAATCGATCAAGCCATGCTAAAACTTTAGATTATTGAAAATCCTCTTCGCATTCCAATCCGCTTGGAACAAGTTCTTCTAAGAGTTGAAAATAGAACTAGCAAATAATTGAGAAAACCTTTATCGCTAACTATTAAACTTCATATTTGCACCGAAGTGTTGTTAATTGCTCATGTTTATTATTCCTCTTACCAAGCCCCTTCAATTGCAACTTATTCTCAGCTCGCTAAAGTTCTTTACTTTATTCTTTTGAGTGAAAATATAGAGGCAAGGGCTTTTATGGAATGACTTGGGAAAATCATTATTCCTCGAAAGACAATGGAGGGCTTAGAGTCATTACTCAATGGCAAGCTCTCTATGCAAGGTGGATCGTCATGCCCATTAAAGGAAGACATACTTAAAAATATTACCATATAATTATGTGACTTAAGGGGAATCCAATCATAATAAATCTTTCCTGGGTTCCAAATTCCAAGATATGTCCCTCACATCCTTGAGTGAATGATCTTGTATAAATACACCGTGATTGCAAAGGAAAAGGTAATCGAGTGAGACCATTTGTTTCACATGTAATGTATCTAGATCACATTAAGATAATTGTTTCCTTCTTTATAGTGAGTGGTACCCATGTCTTGTGTATTATATTGTTTTCCAACATTTATGAGTTAGAGCAGTTACTTAGTTGCTATTTTGACTTAGTGTACATATTTGTTTATGGATTTTCTTTATGTTCTTTTGATTATGCTATGTTTAGTTAATAATCATGTGTAAATATGCATTAATGGCCATGTATCTTCCAATTTAATGTTATGCCATCACCAACAAGGATCCCATTAAAGGCATTTTATGAGCACTCTAAATCAGAATGATGACTCTTATTGGCAACATATAAACCAAATAAGAAACAAAGGCAATGAGGACATATGACACAATTAGTTGAAAATAATGACATAATGGCAAGTACTTCTTTCCTCATGATGGCAAGTTTCTAGTATAACTCTTGGAACTTTCGAGATGTTCAAGGGTGGATTGTAGATTTTCTTATTAATGAACCACAGAATGATGAAGGGAATATGTGATGAAGTATGATGAGGATCCACCTCATCCCATTGCTTAATGTAAATATAACATTGAATGTTATGTCTTAATATTGTGAGTGGACGATTGGCTTTGTGTGTTCTTGGGGTTTACTATCTTTTTTTATAACATAAATGGTTAGAGATTTGTATTAATAAATTGTGTAACTGAACTGGGCAAAAAAGTGATACAAAACAATGCCAATACCGTTCTCAAAATCTAACATGTCAAACATTAACTAATAAAAAAAACAATGAGGACTTCAAAAGAGTTATGCTTATGTAAAGTTGATAAGGGATACCTAGAATTAAATTCATTTAACAAAACATGGAAATATATTGGACCAATGAGAAACATGCTTGTTATGGTCCACATATTGCCCAATATTGTTTTGAGTGGGTTCTTAATTTTTTAAAACCATGTCTTTGGACATCTAGTGCATTGTTTCCTCCTCCTTTGTTTCACCATGAATTGAGCTCATTGACACTTGACAATTGGAGGCAATTAAATAAGATATTTTGTTGAAGTTGCATACCATGTTTTGAAGTATGGATCATTCAACTTCTAACACCTAGGTTTGTATTTGTTGTTGCTTGAGGTTCTTTAAAATCACTACATTTTATGAAAGACGTTGATACTTATTGGAGTGAACTTCAAGAGTAACATAAAAAGTAGAGGTTACGCAAAACCGTGTAAATGTCATGCAAGACAATTTACATCACACCCAATACAATCCAGACCCTCAAAACAATCTCAAATAGACTAAGTTACTTCAATAAAACCTTTATTTATTAATAGCTCGAATTCATGAGACACAACCAACAACTAAACATTAAAAAAAGGCCCAATAAAAACAAATAATCTTTTTAAGTTTATTATTTTTATTATATTTTTTTTTGAGTTTGATGATTTTTTAACACAATAAACAAATAGTACTTTAATTCAATCATTTTTTTCTATCATATATATACATTTTGTTACGATAATATAACTTTTATATTTTTATTAATAAAATTTATTATATAAAATTATAAAATAAACATCAATGTCCTTGATATCGCAATAACATAACATAAAGAAAAAGAAAAAAGGAAATATGGGCATCAACCATACTTTTATCAATCTATTAAGAATAAATCCATTTTATTTATTTTATAAAATGCTTCGTATATATTAACCATAATATTTGATTAATATAGAAAAAGCATGTTTTAAAAGAAAAAGAATAGTAATTTTTTTAGAGCAATAAAAATAAAAATATGGATGATATAAAATATCTTTTTTATTTCAAGAAGAAATAGGATCTAATGATGTTTCTTTCTTCGACCTAGGTTTAGAACCTTGTTGTACATCAACAAAGCCTAAGATATCGGCCCGACAGAGCAGAGCTCAGTCGATAGCACCTACGACACAGATGCAGTCTCACCCGAGATATCTCTTATGGGTAACTTTCGGAACTAGGTTTCTGCTGTTGGATGGGGGTTTCTCCTTTCACAACACCTTACAAACACGCTCGACCGAAGTCGGTGGTTGTATTACTTATACTTATTATGCACATTCAAGATATTACAATACTTATCCGTCAACAAAGATTACAACAATCAATCTAATACCTTCTTAGTGATTCCAACTAACAACAGTGCGACAAATGCATATAAGAACTTATTCATAATCAAATACATAAACACTTATTCACACCATACATTCATGCAACACAAACACATTCATCAAATACACATTGACACTGTATTTAACGTGGAAACCCATCCGGGAAAAACCACAAGGGCGCTCTTCATATGGCATGAGAAATATATGAAAATTTTCATCTGCGCACTCAACTTGCAGACTCTGTTCTAGATCTTCCTCTTCTACCTATATAGAGTTCCTTCTCCTTTCATGCTCTCTAGTATCAGGTCTCTGAAGTTTTCATCTCCTTCACTCTACTGTCAATCCGCAAACAGTCAGGATCGACTCGCTCTTCTCTACAACTCTATGTCTCTTCGACTATATAAACAAACAACAGATAACCATGACTAACATAGACCAACTAGGAAGGAAACCACACACAACTTGGGTTCTCCCTTTTATAGACTCTTACATGTCGTAATCAACCGACTCTATTTTGTTAGCTGGTAGGCTATGATTCCTATTCTCGTTCATTTCCGTTACAACTATTAGTAGGCACTATTGGCCCAAAATACAAAGATGCTTTATTCCCTAAAGCACGTGTGACTCTTAGTCAACCTCTTACCCTCGATCTCTCAAGCTATCCTTTTCAATCGTTGCACGTCTTCTTCTATCCTAGTTCCTTCTATCACGGTTGATCTCGTCGCAGCTTCTCCTCCTGTCACGAACTGTTCTCTTGTAGTTCCTTGTGTCGTAGCTTTTTCTCTACAACTACTTATCTTCATATTACCGAGCATAATGATGATTCAATTATGCCTATCTTTTCCTATGGCCAACAGGACCCCAACACTCAGCTATGGCTTGTCCCAATCCATGCTAATCTGAAGTTCTCGTTACTGTGAGCTTGCCTTGAAAATCCTAAAATATTTTCACTATCTGTTATGTCTCCCGTCACACCTCTTATTCGACCTTATGTAAGTTTTCCACAAGGTCGAAACTAATGTGTTATGACATTGTAATTTTTGTGGACTCTACTGCTTGTCGCACTTTTTTATGTACGTGTTGAATAATGCTTGTAACTCTTTCTGCTTTGGCTTGCAATTCGACGACTTTGTCGGTCACTTGCTTTTGTTGAGTGCGCAACGCTGCAAATTATTGTTGTGGTTTTTTTATGTCAACATCCTTAGCCATTTTCTCTGTTAAGGGAAACTTCTTCATTTCATTTTTTAGTTGATTCAGCTCTTTCTCAACAATGCACAACTGTTATGTGACTTTCTCTAACTCGACATCATCGATCAATTCTTCCCATGTCTTAGAAACATGTTCGACGGCCTTGGCACACAGTGCCTCTGCCTCTTATATTTTCTTCGCAACTTCTACTACTCTCATCCTTCTTTCTTCCAACACCTCTCGGGGTGTACTGGGTTTCACCTACGCTTCTAACTTTGTGACCTTTTTGCAAAGGTCCTCTATTATTTCTCCCAGTTGAATGACCTTGGCCTCTGTAAACATTTCCTCTATTATTCCTTCATTTGCAAAGTTATTGCAAGCAAGTGTTACAGCATTCTAGAGCCTGCGCCTCTCCTCCTCCCAGGTTTTGGCTTTATGTTTGGTTTCTTTGATCGTTTTCTTCATCTTACTAACAGTCTTATTCGATACTCTTACTTGTTTGATCAATGCACCTTATCTAACCTTTATTTTTGTGACAACAACATTTTGTATCTCATAAACTTCATATAGCGGCATCTGTGAAAAATCAATGGTAACATCGCCCAAGTTCTTGGCCATGGTATTCAAATTTGTCGTTCTCAAGTCGAGTGCTTCTCCCACCATTTGAGTTTTTATTGGTGGAATAGGTATTGAAACCTCAGTCGGTCACTCTTCTAATGGTTTGGATAAGTCCTGCGACTCTATCATTTGTGTTCTATAGTCGACCGTGACCCGTACTTCTTTGACCCTCATACAGAGCGCCTTGAGTAAGTTGATAATACTTCTTGTGAGCTCTATTTGTCACTCATCTACTTTTGGAAGGATCCATGTAGCAACCTTTGTCATTACTTCCGTTAGTAAGGTAACATCGTCGTTGTTAAGGCCGACAGTTCATGTTGTTTTGTCAGCCTTCCTTTTCTTATGCCTTATGCCAGGATGCTCAGTCTACTTCCTTTTATCGCCTAACACTGGATATGTTGGGGTTGTTCTAGAATCATTCTGGGGAGCATTTTGTGGATCTTGTGTCTCTGATGGTGGGTCCCCTTCCTGTTCTCCATCCATAAGGTGGTGGATCGTCTTGTCGCAGGTCTTCTTTGGCCGATAATTGGTCATCAACGACAGGAACTCGCCATTCTTCTAGCTAATCTTGGGCAATGGCCTCAACTTCTTCCTCAGATATCAAGTATTGTGTCGCTAACCATTGATGTTGTGGATCTTGCTGCGACTGCAACAAGATATGATGGGGCCCAATTATAACTTGATAATGGTTCGAAATTGTTGAACGGTTTCCTCCATAATCCTGGCCCTCTCTCTCACATGACGGCGCAAGGCCTCTCCATGCGTAAAGCATTGCATATTGTTGTCTCTACATCACTCATTTTTATGTTTCTTGAACCATATATTTTGGTATTGAGCTCCTTGACATCGCACTGGTATATCTACCCCTTGGTAGTTCGATGGCTCTAACCATGCGAAAAACGAAATCAAAATGAGAAACCAAGAGTAGTGAAATGCAATACATTTTTCCTGCGACTCCTGTGCATCTACTTATAGCTCATTCAGTAAATAATGTGACCAGCTCATTTGAACTCCCTCCACAGAGAGTTCAGCCGCTGTAATCATTCCTGTAGTACATTGGTTCAGTCGCACCTTGCGCACCAACTTGGTAGCTAAAACCTTGCCTGGGAACCGAGGAATATGGTCATTGATGGAGCTTACTAAAAATACTTTGGTGTCCCTGGACAAATCATACTTATCTTTTATCTTGTTCATCATCATAATGTCCTAGTCTTTTTTTAAAAGCGGTGTTAGGTCTACACCTGCAAGTGGTAGTCATGTAATTGCTGCTATCAGTTCGACATGCACAAAAAAAATTCTATCAAGCCATAGGCAGCCACCGTGGGATGATACCAACAACTATTTAACACATGAATTCACTTATGTGCTTCTACCAAAATGCAACATATACATGGGCAACAACAACCCTGTTTGGTCCAGTGCCCTTTCCCATTCCATTGGAACTAGTCGTTTTAGGCTATCTAGTGTATCTTGCACAATAACCATGTAGTTTTTCATGTCCAAATATGGATATTTCCTTATGTCATGATCGACAAAGGTCAGCTTGTTGAGGTTTGGAAGAATGTTTTGCGACACTCAAACTCCTTTCGGCATAGTTGGTTCTACTAGTGGGTACCGTGCATTCTTTGGAACTCCAATTCCTGGCGCATCAGATTGTCTTAATGGAACATATGGTAGAAGTATAGTCGCAAACCCTGATTCTTCCTCCTCCTCTGGTGGTGGTGCTTTCTTTTTTCGGCTACCGTAACATTTCCCCATTGTTGTACCAGACAGACCCAGTGGGTCTGGTCTTAATCTAACTGTAGGGATAAATGGAACCTGTTCAGATTATTCGGCAGGCACAAGCTACAGTGGAACATATCTAGCAGTGTCTTCCATAATGGGTGTGGGTGATGCAGTTGCGACCTTAGATTCTCCAACTATGCTTGTGTTGGAAATAGAAATAACCATGCTCCATGGAAAACTCAATTAGATTCTTGCAGTTGCAAACAACAATCTCTCTATCGAATGTAGCATAGTAAATTGAATACTCAGGTGTGAATGGTGATAACGTCTAGCCGTTCATTCCTTCAATCCTTCACATGAGCAGGCAATTAATGGAAAGGTATATTTCCTTTTCATCAAATGGGTTGATCATCTGAATGATTACTAGGAAATATTTATGCATGTTGCCACTCGCCTGTCACATCAGTGGTAGTTATTGTACAAGAAAGATGAAAGTGACCAAAAATCACGCCACCAAAATCTCTCAGGCCTTTCAATTAATTACAGTCACTTATGAATTAGTCATGACCAATTGTCATTTCTGCTACTCTATTTTAATCTGCGACAACATCGCTCTTCCTGCGACCTATATTCAACCTTCATAAGATTACTTTTTCTTGCAACAGATAGATTGTCTTCGCCATCATTTCTTTTCTTGTGACATATAAAGCATCTGCTACAATTTTCATCTTTGTGCAACAGAATAGCATTCTGTGATGATTTTTCCTTCTTCATTGCAACAACTCATTTCTTGTGATTAAAATAAAGTTTGTCAAAGGGTTTTCTTTTTTCTTTTTCTTTCTTTTCTCTTTTTTTTTCTTCCATTCGACCGAGTCGGGATTATCCTGATAAGGCTATAGCTAACTGTTGTTTACTAGTCCTTTGACAGGTGTTCCATCCAACTTTTGCAATTGAAATGTGCCTATGTTAGTGATATTTGCTATGATATATGGTCCTAGCCAATGCATTTTCAAATTACCCGGATGATTGAAGAATTTGTTGTCATATAGAACAACAAGTCCTCCAACCTGAAATTACTTGTTCTTAATGTGGAGATCATGCCATACTTCTGTTGTTGCTTCTCAATGTTTTGATGGTATCTTGCAACAAAATGATCTTCTTCTAACTGTATCAATTGAGATAGTCTTTTCTCAACAGCACCAACATGTTTCATCTCCTTGATCACAACAATCCTTAGGATGGGTACAATCTATTCCATCGGCATCACAACTTCTTCTCCATACACTAATCGAAATGAAGTTCGGTTGGTCAATTTTTTATAGGTCATGCAATATGCCCACAGTGCTGCAAAAACTTTCTAATCCTAGACATCTCTTTGGGCATTGCAAATATTTGTTAACACATTCTCTAGGATTTTGTTAAATGCTTCGACAACACTATTCACTTGAGTGTAATATGGCATTGTCTTTCTATGTTGGATCTCGAGTTCTTCCGTTAGTTCCTCAATTAATTGGTTGACAAAGTGTTTTCCTTGGTCGCTTATCAAAATTTTCAGGCATCCAAATCTAGTCACAACATTTAAAAAAACCTTGCCAGCAGTCCCAGCAGCGCAATCTTTTACTAGCACTGCTTCAGCCCATCTGGTTAGGTAGTCGATCGTGGTAATTATATATCTTGCACCTATGCACTTCCCTACTGGACTAATATGGCCCACAAAGTTAGTGGCCCATTTATCAAACGCCTACAGAGTTATTTGGGGTACTAATGGCATTTCATCTCGTCACGACAACTTTCCATTTATTTGACAGACATCACAGTTGCTATAGTATTATCGGGCATCTACATGCATGGATGACCACAATAATTTTGCTTGTAATATCTTCTGCACTATAGCTTTTCCAACAAAGTGGCCTCCTGCGACAATATCATGCGCTTCATTCAGTATCTTCAGTTGCTCATGTTCCAAGATGCAGCGATGAAGAATCTCATTAAGGCCCATTTTATATAATTGTTCAGCAATCAACTGGTAGTTTTCATCTTGAACAACTATCTGCTTCTTCTGCACAGTAGTTCAGGTGGTGCATAGCACGTACTCAAAAATTGCATGATGTCTCTGTACTGATCAAACATTATTATCACAAATAGTTGTGCATCAGGGAGACTATCGTCTAGGTTACCAGGTTTGTCGCCACTTTCAATCCTCGACAAATGGTCTGGTCCTGAATTTAGTAGACCCCATTTAACAATAATTTCAAAGTCAAATTCTTGAAAAAAAGGAGAAGCCACCGACAAATATTACCCCCCAAAACTGGCTTATTCACCAGGTATTTCAATGTTGAATGATTTGTGTATATTTTGAAATTTCCACCCAATAAGTAGTGTCAAAATTTCTGCAAAGCATATACCATAGCAAGTCCTTATCTTTCTATCATCACATAGTTCTTCTTTTTTGTTGATAATTTTCTACTAGCGAAGGCAATATGATGATCAATCGACCCTTCGCTAGGTTGCGTTAGTACCACATTGACCGTGATAGATGACGCATCGGCATGTACATGAAATTCCTTTTTCTATTCTGGAAATACAAGTATGGGCGTTGTAACCATCTTATTCTTTAATGTGTCTAGACTCTCCTGGCAAATTTTCGTCCATTGGAACTTAAACATCTTTCTTCAATAAATTCTCCATCGAAGCAGTCACCTCCGCATAACCTTTGATAAATTTTTGATAGTATCATGTATGTCCCAATGTTTCTCTCAATTGATTACTGTGGTGGGTGGTGGTAGGTCGACGATGATCACAATTTTAGCATGGTTGACCAAAATTTCATCTCGATAAACTAGATGAACGAATAGGATTCCAATCAGGGCACAAAAGATACATTTCTTTAGGTTCAGCAAAATTTGAAACTGGCGACAACGTTCCAACATCATCCCAAGGCTCTCAATATGATCCTTAATGAGCACAAATATTGCCCAATCATCGAAGTAGACCTCAAGAAATTTATGAATAAAATCTTTGAAGGCAACCACTACTATTCTGGAAAAAATAGCAAGACCATTCTTGAGTGCAAAGGGTATTTCCATGTATTGGAAACAAACCCACTCCATCGCAATGGTTGTCTTGTGTCGGTCTTCCTTTGCGATTATAATCTTATGGTAACCAGAGAACCCATCAGTGAATGAGTAAATTTCTTGAACCCGGCACTCTCCACTACCTCATATGTAAATGGAGTCGGAAATGGGTCATGTAAACAAGCATCGTTTAATTTTCTTAGATCGACACAAATCCGCACTTCACTAGTAGTCTTTTTTATCTTGCACTACTATCAAGCTAATCCATTTTGATTCTTCTATAGGTTCTATGATACCTACATCCAACATTTGGTCCAAATCTACCTTGACTTGTTCTTTATGCCGCAGATTCAATCTGTATGGTCACTGCTTGACAAGTTTTGCATCGGGATTTAAGGGTATCTTCATTTCTCCGAAGTCTCTGACAATCCATTTCATCTCTGAGAATTTCATAGGGAATAGATCCTAAAATTCATGAAATAGATCCGTGATCTTCGCGATAATCTCATCATCCCAATAATTTCCAATATTGGCAAATTTTGGATTCTCCAGGGAGCCAATATTGACTTTCTTGGATTTTAGTGGATTCAAAAATTAATCATTATAAATACCAAATCCTTCCACTGTGTGCATGCCTTCAAACTCTAGAATGTTTATGTCAAGTGGGTCATCGTCATCAGGTTCTCACGTCACATTATAGCAGTCCATCCAATGTTGGATTGTTGCACTGCTCTTATTGAAGTTTATCGTGGCGACCGAGATATCTTTAAATATCTTCATCTTGATTACTTGCAATGCAACATTGACCAATGAATGATCATCAACAAATTCAAATGTGTGTATGAAACTAGTAGCTATTTCATCCCATTCAATAGACCCTCATCTCAGTTCAACCGATGTATACTGGTTCCTTGGTATCATGTCTAACGTGTGTATGAATTGATGAACCCATTCTTGTCGTGGACATGCTACCCATGTCACACAACAATAATATATACATTCGATGGGATTATTCAATTGTGTATACTTTCGACCAATATAACTAATCTCTTCTACAAACCTTATCTCTAGCAATCTTCAACATTGTGGCCATTCCGAGATAGATTCTTTATGTGCGACCCACCATCCGGCAGGTGTAGCTTTTAGCACAAAATCAAGGGAGGATAAGCGTTGATGTTCTGTGACTTTTTCTTCAAACTCTATTAGAAAATATGCAAGGTTAGGTAAACCTTCATAGGTAGGTAGCTAACTTGTCTCAATTCCTACCCGCCGAACAAACCGTGTAATTCTTGCACATTTTCTCATGGATATTTCATGCATTTGATTCTTCCAGCTTTCCAATGCTTCTCCAGAATATGATGTACATGAGGTAATACTTCACCAACTAAGCTTTTCGTCCAGTATTGGATTTACATAATCATCCCTTGCAGACGTGATGTTATAGATACGGTCGAGATAGTCGCCTTGTCCTTCAGTGTTTACTGACTCGATGTATCTCTGAACTTCTAGAGGATCATTTGGTGCGACCACCCTTAGCTCTAAATCTTCAAATGTTAAATTTATTTTCTTAAAATTTATAATCAATTACCCAATCGATCCCCAAAAGTGCAGGATATGGGGTTGTATCAACAACAATGTCAATTACTTCAAATTCAACATACGTTCTCAGGCCTTCTACCTCAACATGCACTTGAGTTAGTCGACCGATAGGTAGGATTTTCGACTGATTTGATAATATAAGCTTAATGGGAGACCAATTCAGTTGCTACTAACTATGTTTTCCCATGTGTGTCTCATTAAAATGTCGACATCATATCCCAAGTACAAAATGATATAGTCCATATCATAGTCTCCTATCTGGGCAGTCATTCTTAACTAAAGACCAGTATTTAACCTTTTTCCCACATGGTTTACTCTTATGTCTGGTCGCATGTCTTCTTGAGGTTCTTCTATTAGAGTTGTCAATTTTGCGACATCATCTTAATCATGTATTAGTGATAATAAAATTTTAAAAAACTCTTTCAGCTTACAAACATGTATCGTCGGTTGCTTTCGGAATAGTTTATCAAACCTCTCAAGCATTACCACTATTGGTCTTCTAAGCATTGTAGCAACCAACGTTGATGCTTGATTCTTGTCGATCAATTCTGGTCACGTGTCTAAGAATACCGCCTTTTATTTTTAAATGTCGAACGACACTTTATTTTGTGTTGTTAGTCGCACCTATGGTTTCCCATGTTTTGCATCTTAGTCTGCTACAGTCGCAACACCTCCTCTTGTTACAACAACAATATTTGGTTCCCTCAGCTCAGTAGAGATCTTTTGAATATTCTGGTTGGGGTTTGGATTGGGATTCTACGAAGGGTTTGGATTTCCTACATTTCCAAGCTGCCACTTCGAAATCAACCGTGAACATTTTTCGACGGTATGATCAAATATTTAGAGTACGAACATGTCTTTGTTTGGTTTGCACAGTACCTGGAAAAATGTCATGGTTCTCCACAATTATAACATATGATTTGTCCTTTTTCACGATCAAATCCTCCTCCTTGTCCTCAGCCTCAAAAATTTCCACGCCCCCTTTTTTGAGGGTATTGTTGCTGCGGGTACTAATTTTGTTAATATTGAGGCTGAGGATACCAAGCTTGCGGATATTAAGCTTGAACCTAATAAACTTGCATCTTCTCTTCATTCTTCATCAAATAAGTGTCGATTGTTTTCTCCTGCAACAGCTAGAATGCTCTACAGTCCTTCTCATTGTGGCCTACTGATTTACAAAATTTACATCAAAGACTAGGCAACGTACTTACACTCTTCTGCAAGCACAAACACTCTTTCGACCGATGTCCTCTAGTATGGCATATTCTACACCAAGGCATCCCTTGGGTATTTAATGGGTTCGATACTCCTGATGCAACATAGTTCATAAACATCGAGCGATTGTCCTTATGGTGTCCTTCAATTCTACATATGGTACATCGAAGTTCTTCTTGGATTTATTTCCCTTTCTTAATGTCCTGGAGTTGCAGAGTGAGGTTGGATATTTGTGACTGAATTTGAATTATTCCTGCACCAGTCTCTCCAATCGATGAGGATTCCAACTTCATCACCAGCTCCAGCGCTTCAATCTGCGACACAATCTTTTGTTGCATCAAGGGAATCCAGATGTGTGGTAACAATGCTACGATAAACCATTCTTTGTGCTATACATCCGACAACTAGAAACTTACTTTAGCCATCGATGTCTTAAATCTCTGGTAAAATTCCCACACAAACTCCGTAGATAATTGCTTAATCTCTGTAATGCACTGAGATTTAGATTTGGGATTTTTGAATTCATTTATTAATCCTGCTCAAATTTGTTCGAGCATTTCCTGTGTGACTCCTATCAGAACCACATAAAACTTCATATACCAGTCTAGCGCACAACCTCTCAGGGTTGTGATCATCTGCACCTTCTTTATGGCTTCATCTTGGACCTATCGCATGGTCCATACTGATTCACATAGAAACCAATGTTTCTATCAGTCTTCTAACCCATTTTTCGTTGAATATCAACAACTTAATGCCATTCCCAGCCATTATATTGGTCCTTGGTACTGTTGGATGAAACATTTGGCTAGTTGGACTCCCTTATCCACTATTTCCACAATTAGTATTACTTGTATTGACAAACCCACTAGGATATGAGTTTATAGACCTTACCTCCAGAGACATACGCGGGGTCATAGGTGTGACATATTCGTATTCTGGATCTTGGGTTTCTTCATCTTCCTATTACCTTTCAGGGATAGGCTGAGATTCCTCTTCTTCATTGCAAGAACTTTCATCAAAGTGTGACATCAAATCGTATTATTCTCCTTTGGTCGTACAACAACTTCCTCTTCTTGTCACAATTCTTCTTCGTTTTCCCAACCGAAATCTCCTTCCACTTCTTAGACGTCCACCTTTTAGTGTAGTTTCTCTATCATCGAGGAACATCTCAGCTTACTTTGCTCCATTTTTCATGCATTTCTTCTTCGACATAACCCAGGTTTTTATACACGGTCCTTTACCCATTGGATTATATTCTCAAGATTCGTTTTTCACATACAAGCATATTTATCCAAGTTCTTAAAGATGTCAAGTATCTTCCTCATGGTCCTTAGAATCTTTTTCTTTCCGCCTCACTATATGGTGTTATTGTGTCGACAAAAAATTCAGTAATGTATCCCTCCAAAATACTCTCTACCCAGAAATCAACAACCCTCAATATAGGGTTGCTAATACTATTCAACCTATGAATCAACTGAGGACTCCACTCTGTCGGTTCTCCTCCTTGGAATTTTTTTCGCTCGGTTGCTAACTTCAACAACCACTCATACAACAAAATAGGGAACTCACAAAAGAAAATTTCATGAATATCCATATAGAGGTATCACTCCAACCAATTCATCGAATTCAACCACGATCCTTCACTTTCATCTCGTGTGAATTCTAATACTTTAAGTTCCACCCACTCTTAGATTTCTAGTTTCATCGGATGCTAAAACACATCCCTCACCACAATGATTCACGGTCCTGACAATGGAACCATTTGTTGGCATTTCTCCCTTTGACCTAGGTTCAGACACTTATTGTACGTCAACAAAGCCCAAGATATTGGCCCAACAGAGAAGGGATCAGTTAGTAGCACCTATGACGCAGATGCAATCTCACCCATGATATCTCTTATGGGTAACTTCCAGAACCAGGTTTTTGTAGTTAGGTGGGGATTTCTCCTCTCACAAAACCTTACCAACTCACTCGACCGAAGCTAGTGGTTGTATTACTTATACTTATTATGCACATTCAAGATATTACTTTACTTATTCGTCGACGGAGATTAAAATAGTCAATAGATTAACTTATTAGCGATTCCAACTAACAATAGCGCGACATATGCATATAAGAACTTATTCATAAGCAAATACATAAACACTTATTCATAGTATACATCCATGTAACACAAACACATTCATCAATTACACATTGACACAGTTTTTAACGTGGAAACCTATCCAGGAAAAACCATGAAGGTGCTCTTCATCTTGCATGAGAAATATATGGCACCTTTCATATACGCACTCAGCTTGCATACTCTGTTTTGGATCTTCCTCTTCTGCCTTTTTTTTTCCTTGCAAAAAAAACGTAATTTTAATTCTTCAAACAAAATTACATTCTGTAGATACACTTAAAAGTGTATTTCGAGTTCAAGATGAAAGCTTCAATTTAAAAAAGGATCTTCTGAAATCCAGACAGTAACAGATCATATATAGTTCCATTTACATTTCTTTCTGAAGATATGCTTGTCATGTTCTTGACAAAAACCTGTTCCCAATATGCAGTTTGCTCGAATGGCATCCCTATAGAGCATAGAAAACATATAAAACTGTAATATGTTCATAAAGAGTAGCTGTGACATAAAGATAGTAGAATATAGAAAGGCATATCATTATATGAATGGTCTGTGGTAGTACTCATGAATAGTGCCATCTCGATGTTCCCCGATCTTCCATTCACCCATGGCCATAGGAAACCCCTCCTTTAAGGCATTGTCTGCCTCCTGGTTGTTTTCCCTGTAAATATGCCGGCAAGAGAAGGAAACAAAAGAGTTTAGTAACTCTTTAGCAGACAATAAGATACTGGCAAGTCTAAGATTTCTGGGTTGTTAAGTCCCATAAATCAGTTAATAACATTCATAGAGTCACCCATAAAATTTAAATTTCTACATCCTTTCTCTACTACAAAGACTAGGAGGAGTTTGAGGCTCATGAGTTCAGCAAAGTTGTTACTACCTTCCCCTAAACTTGCTACCAGTTCATAAAAATGTGTCTCAGTAAGATATAAAAGAGCCCCACCCCCACAAGAATTATTCTATGCTACTCCATCAAAGAAACCCCAAGGCAACATTTTGTCCAACTCAACATCCAAATTCTCCCTCTGTATGGTAGATCACATATACTAGGGAAAGGAATTCAGAAAGCCACAAGAGAGGCTTACAGTAATTGCAAGTGTACAAGATTTATTGTTAAATAAAAGGTTATTTCTTGCCAACCATACACCCCAAATCACCAGCAGTGGCAATGCAACCAATATATCTAGATCAGCCCCCATTCTCCAGTTTTCCCAAGATTGTAATAAAGTGAGACCCTCCCATAAGCAAGGCACCCCCAGTGTCTTCACACATTCTTTCCAAACATCTTTGAGAAAGGCACAATGCAGAAAAAGATGTAATACCATCTCTCCCTTTTCCTTGCAAAGCATACACTAGCGACCTCCCTGAAAACATCTTTTCTAAAGATTGTCCCAGGTAGGAACCTTGTTCTCCAATACACACTACAAGAAGAGCCTAGTTTTTTGTGGGCTATTGATTTTACACAATTTCTTTCACCACCAAACAGGATCCCTGAGTATACCATCTCCACTTAGTTTTAAGTAACCTCCCTTAGGAGTGTAGCAGCCATGTGGGTCAACATCCCAAACAAGTTCATCCTCCCTATCCCTTAACTAAATGAGTGCCCTATTCAGCTCTCCAATATAATGCACCAACTCCCCTTCATCAATATCATTTAAGGCAAAAGAAGAAGTCGATATTCAAGATTGAAATCATAAATTCCCCTGAACAGGAGTTGCAAGTTGATAAAGGTAAATAATATCTCTCTGTCTAAGAGCCTCCACCGTGTGGGCTGGAAGTTTGTGTTATGTGTTTCCAACCCAAGGATCCTCACCAATCCTAAATTTTCTACCATCCCCCACATTCCAAGCAAGGTTGGATTCAATGGCATTGAAGGATTGCACCATAACTTTCCAAATCACAGAGCCTCCTGCATGGTATTTCCTGGGGTTCCTTATCCAATCTTCAACCGAATCAGGAGCTAAATATTTCTAAATCATGACATGTGTCCAAAGACTTTCATATTTTAACAATCTCCAACCTCCCTTGGCTGCAAGAGACTTCTTAAACAAAAAAATATTCTTGAGATCCCTGCCTCCCAGTCCTTTAGGTACCACAATCTTTTCCCAATGCACCCAAGGGGTCACCTGAGTCTCCTCCTTGCAACTCCACAGAAACCTAAAGCAAATTCTCCTTGTCATTTCCAAAATACAGTTAGGGATCCAAGCAAGTGACATCCAATATATAGGGATCCAAGACTAGTCTACCTACTATAGATAACCATTTATGACTCCACTGCTTTAGTCGCTTTTCCAACTTTTCAATAAGCCAATTCCAGTCCTGTTTGTGATAATCATTAGGTTTAAGATAGAACCATAAATATTTTAGACCCTCATCAATATCATCCAGAATGAAAGTTAAAACCCCATTGAGTTCTCGGTTTTCTTGAACCGACAACATGTGAGAGGTCAGAGTATATTCTCTCTCATTAATATCCATCCCAGTGGCTTTGGATAACAGAGTCAGTATATCACGTAGAGTATTAATGTCCCTCGCCGTACCTGTGTAGAAAATGAGGACATCATCCACGAACAGGAGGTGTGTTGATAGAAACAGGGAGATTTGAATGCCCTTTAAAGAACCATGACTTTTAGCTTCCCTTAACGCCCTACTTAATCCTTCCGCCACCAATAGGAAGAGTAAAGGAGATAACAAACAACCTTGGCACAGTGCCCTCTCGGCATGGAAAAAGGGGGAAGCCACCCCATTAATCAGAACAGAAAAAAGAGACTATAGTGATGCAACTCATGATCCATCTGATAAAACCAATACCAAAGCCAAGATGAGTCAACAACATACGAATGTGTAACTAACTAAACTTATCATAGGCTTTAGACAAATCAATTTTTAGAATAGCCCCTATGAGATTTTTTTGTCTTTATAATGTGCAGCCCCTCCTGTGCCACCCCAGTGGCTTCATGGATCTGTATCCCCTCCAAAAACACAAATTGCTCTCCAGTAATATGTTTAGAGAGAATGTCCTTGAATCTTCTATCTATGACCTTAGAGACCACCTTGTAGACAAAGTTGCAGAGAGATATAGGTCTAAAATCATTCAGAGATGAATGGGTGTCAACTTTAAGGATTAATGCAATAAAGGTTTAGTTGAAACTAGTAGGTAGTCTCCCCGAGAGTCTGGTGTCTTCCACAAATTTCAATAGGTCTCCACCTAAAATATAATACAGACCTATAAATAATTAAATAGTCCACCCATCCGGTCCGAGACTTTCATCATTCTAAAAATTATGGAGAGCTACCTTTAGTTCCTCCTTAGTAATTTCCTCCATCAGTGAGAGATTGTATTCCTCCGCCACAAACCTGGGGAACATTTGAGCAACCTTGATGACTTCATCAATAGATGCCTAAGGAGTAGCTTTGAAAAGGTTCTTGAAATGAGCAACCCTAATTCTAGCCTTTTCATTAAAGGAGGTTTGTGTAGCACCGTGTTCATCCATCAGGCTCCATATGGTATTAGTAGACATCCTCCCTCTAGCATAAGCATGGAAAAATTTTGTATTATCATCTCCACATTCCAAACCAAATAGCTCCACTCTTCAATATACAAGTCTCCTCAATTTCTAGCAACAAAGTATTCCTTCTCCCTTCAATTCTGATAAGGTTCTCCCTGGCCTCTTTATTCAACATCCCACCCCATCCCCTTCCAAAATCCTCAAAATCTCCTCCTCTAAAAGTTTCATTTCTTTGTACTCCCGAAGTTTCTTCCCCACAGACCACTCATTGATTTCCCCATTTATTATTTTAAATTTTGCAGCAAATTGGAAGGCTTCTGAAATCGGGCTTCTAGGATTAAAAGGGATCCAACTGCTAGTAATAAACAATAATAAAGACTCGTCTTTTAACCAAGTCTTGTTAAACTTCAAAGGGATTCATTGTTGAGTGGGTCCAATCTTGAGTTCCAGAAAGATGGGTAGATGATCAAAAAGACCCCTACATCCAAACCACTACCTGAGTTGATGTATCCTGTCCAACACATATTCAACCACCAAAAATATGTCTAGCCTCTTAGCAACTAGACTGTCGCTGCACCTATTGTTTCTCCAAGTGGGATTGAGTTTGATAGCCTCAATATCTAACCAGTTCCTCTCAATCATATTCTGAGTGATAAAATATCTCAATAGGTCAGCACGGGAATGAAGCCCCCAAACCTCAGCTTGCCCCAAAGAAATGCTTAAATACCCCCCAGGATAACCGAATCTACCCTAAGGAGAGGATTGTTAAATAGGCCTTCCCATAAAGGAATCTTATTTAGATAGGTACCATAGTTTCAAAGACAGTAAAGGAAGTCTGAAGATCCAGTGCGGGAAATCTTAGACCCAACACTGATTCCATACCCCACAAATTAAGGGATTTGATAGTTCGTTCATTCCATCCAACAGTCAGGCCCCCAGAACGACCTCTTACATCCAAATTCCTAAATTCCCAACCAGGAAACCAACTCTCCAATATAATTTTCACCACTTCTCCTACACCTAAAGTTTCTTGTAACATCAAAATGTCAGGGTGCTCAAAACCCACCACCCGTTTGAGTGTTGATATTTTATGGGGACCAGCTAAAACCCAAACATTGAAGGACATAATTTTCATCTACGACCCTTCTTCCAGGTACGCACCGCTCTAAGCACCCTCTCAACATATTATTGTTTTCCTTCCAGTAGATCCTTTTTGGCTTTGGATTGAGCCTTAGCAATAAAGGATTTTCTCCCTCTCCCCTTAGTGACCAGGTTGGTATTAAGACCTAAGCCCCCAGAAGACACCTTGCAGCAGGACCCGAGGAATATCTCGAGTTAGATGAGTCAGGGTGGGAAGAAGGAGACATGGCCTCTCCAATGGGGGAAACAGGTTCAACAAGAAATAAAAAAACCATCGAAGTGGTGTCAAGAAGGTTCTGAGAGGCTAGTAGAGAGGGAGAGGGTATAGGCATGGCCTCTCCCAAGGGGGTATTAGTTAAAATAAGCACAAGGTGCTCCTCCAAAGTAGTACCAGAGAAAGCCCCAGGGGTTTGACCAGGTAAAGAAGAGATGTTTATATTTTTAAGGCCCTCCACCCAAACCAAACCAGACAATGTAACATTACTTGTAAACAAATTTAAGGAAGGGTACAGAGAAAAGGAGGATGTACCCAGGAAGGGGAGTCCCTTTGTGAGCACGATCTTGGTCAATCTGCCAAATTTCACCATCGATAAGGGTTCATCTGTCTCCTCTTTGTCGCTGCTCTCCCCCATCACACCCTATGGAATTGGACCCAAAGTTGGCGAGGGTTGGGATGAAGATGGTCCCGAGGAAACTTTAGCCCTACCCCCTTTCCTAGCACCCGACTGATGCAGGCGCCCATTTAAAGTTCGAACAACCATTTTGCAATCTGTGGCCGGATGCTCGTATTCATGGCACCACCTACAGCGAAACGGGACATTTTCGTCAGTTAGGGATTGTTTGATAACAAAAGGCCCCCATCGGAGGTTCAAATCTACCGCAATATCTTCCATCACATTTAAATTGACCAATATTCTTGCTACCTTTTGATGCATCATCTCCATGAAGGAAAGATCGACTCCCAAAAAAGTCCCCAAGATGTTCCCAATGTTTCTGAAGTGTTCTTCAGTCCAATAATGAAGCGGGACCCCTGGTAGTCGCACCCAGAGCGACACAACATCCGCTTGTTCCCTCCTAGCATCGGACAATGGGTGCAAGGGTTTGAAGAGCAGTGGGGTATGGTCCAAATACCATTTGTGTGAAATGACCCACTGGAGGTGTTCTGTCTCGATGAAATTGAAAGCAAACCATCCCCTAGTAAGGGCCACCATTGCAGGAACCGCTCCATGGTTTTCTGGCCAATTTTCCTCCACCCACTTAGCCATCGTCTACTGCGAGAAAGTCCTCCCTAAGTCCCGCCCAACCAAAGTACGGTCAGCCATTTGAGAAACATGGATCCACTTGATATTCTCCCCAAGGATATAGTTGTATTCGGCCTTCTTCCTGTTCCAATTTTGTTTATTCTTCTTGCATCCACCATAGTTGCCAAACCTATCCCCCGCATCAGTGCTTGTACCTGAGCCTGCTAACTCATCGCCACTGGGGCTAGGGAAACCCCTATGTTCACATGTACCTAAGAACCGCGTGAGGGATCCAAGTTCCTCCCTTAGAGACCCATCAACGAGGTATGCAAGGGTATTTGGAATTGTTGCGCCTCAACCTGTGCCCCCTTCTTCCACCGCCCTATCAACAAACCGTTGTGGCTCTTCGACCCTATCCCTCCGAGACAAAGGATTAAAAACCTTTTCTTCCCACCTCGGCTGGCAATGCAGTTCTCGATCCATGGTCCCCATACTAAAATGTGCCATAATAATCTCAGAAAGGCCTAGGAGAGACTAACAGAAAATCCAGTGGTGAAACAAACTCTAGATGAACCGCCTCTATGGACCCTGCATCCCAAGGAGGAGGGGGAGCCCCCACCTCAGCAAACCCAAATGCACCTGTCACAGCCCAAATGTCTTCATCACACAATGGATCACTCAAATAGTCAAGCAGATCCACGCCCTCCATCCCATTGGGGTAAAAATGGAATGGTAAAACCTGGAAAACTTACCAGAGGTAAAATACACCCACCCTAGCAGGTAACCGACACATAAAACCCTGATCGTTCCGCGAGGACCACACTTGCATCAAAGTTCTGACCTCTATCTTCAGTGAGCCATACGATCATGCCATAGCACCGAAACCCTAACTTACATTCGCCATGAAACCCTGTGCTTCGTTCTCCATGAAACCATGTGCTCTGTTTGCCCCTCTTATACCTATACAAACTTTCGTCTCCACTTATGCTCTCTAGTATCAGGTCTTTGAAGTTTTCCTCTCCTTCAGTCTACTGTCGATCTGCGCATAGCCTAGATCGACTCACTCTTCTCTACAACTCTATATCACTTCAAGTCTACAAACAGACAATAGATAACTATTGGCAAGGGGTTTTGGATACATTAGTTGCGCGGCATCACAGATGATGCACAAGCTCAAAGACACTACGCAAGAAGAAGATTAGCGCACAAAACGGAGATTAAAATATCTTTCATATTTTGTGTCACTTTTGGTTGTTTTGGACCATATTTTGTGGATATTGGTCATCATTTTGTAGAATCAGTTTAGAATTAGTTAGAAGTTGTATAAGTGGACCTTAAATGTAAAGGCGCAAGCCTATAAATAGATGTTGAATCACAAGTATTAGATATCTTAGAGATCTTGATCAAGATCAAGGAGAATAGCTGTGAGTATCGAACTGAGATCTGTCGATTTGTGAACTATGAAGCGGAAGTTGATTTGAATTACTGTGTCTTTTTGTTTTATTGTTTTATTGTCTTCTGTGACTCTATGATTAATGTTAAGTGAATGTGCAACATGGGTCTATGATGTGATGTTTTCATGCTTTAGATGATGTTATTTAACTGGATCTGTTTCCACATCAATATGTTTATTGCATTTATAATGGAATGATGCGATCCGATGAAGAACTATGATGTATGTGCTTAAACAAATATATCTGTTAAGGTTGCACTGAGCTATTAAGTTGATGCCACATTGTCCCTTCCTATTCTACAAAAACTTGGTTCCATCAGCGCTCCCTTGAACATCTCGAGTGAGACTTCATCTGCTCTATGGGTGTTTCTAGACAAGGTAAAACCTATCTAGGCCAGTGCTCAAGGAGATCATGGTGGTTTGGATGTCGACAAAGTCGAAACCCCTATTGACTGGGTTTTGTAGGCTAGGTTTGTGCCAATAAATGGTTCCATTTCTGGGACCACAGTTGCGCCTGAAGGGAGGACATGTTGTGGCATCCAACGAGACCGGAGATTCAAGGTTGGTTCGATCAGAAGCTGCGAGAATTTGCTGAGACAAAAGATCAGAATCCTGGACTGATAATGGATAGGTGGTTGGCAAGATACATACAGCATGGACCACACGAGTATTTTTTCTCTGAATTCCCTATCATCCTGTACGAATGGTTAGAACAATTCACCTATCGCAAGACAAATTTCGACGGGAAAGAGCCAATGCCCTGGACCCAGGAATTGATCCAGAAGTTGAAGGAAACCGACAACAGAGCATCTTAGAAGGCTATATCACTGAGGTTGCGGTTGATACTATTAAGTCCTACAATGAAGCAGAAAGGGAATTCTTCAACGAACCAAGAGGTAGGTTCTTATTGTCATTACAATTGTCAATTAAGATGCTTGTCTGTGAAAAAGACACACTGAAGATGCACCTCAAGTAGTAAAAGTCTGGTGTGCGGGGGTTGTGGATACCGCAAAGAAAGGGGGGAGATGAATGGGATGATATGGGGCAGATGGGTGCAAGTTACAACGAGGTTGAGAGGGAACCCAAGGAAGAAAGTGGTATTACGAGAGGAGGAGCAAGGTTTCGACATGAGAAGAGGCAAAGGACAAGAGAAGGTCCTGCTACGATTGAAACACAAGACCGCGAAGGAAGACCACATAGGATGAAGCGACCCCACAGTGACAATAAGGATGACTAGACCCAAACTATGCATAGGGTAGAGGTAAGATCAACCCCTAGTAGTAACGTACCCACGCCTCCGTGCACTACGTCGCAATCATGAAGAAACACAAGTACAACATCGACTTGTCCACCGTGCCAAAAACACTCTAATAGTAGAAATAGATCAGCATCTGTAGGAAGAAGGCCAAGGATGGGAGGCGATGAGGCGAAGTTACCTTTATTCCATGGGAATGGGACTGAGGATCTAGAACAATATTGGTTCCTGTGTGAAGCAATATGGACTGTGAGACAAGCTGCAAACAATGATGTTAAAAAGGGCCAATTGGCGACAACCTTGCGGGGTCGCGCACTAGATTGGTACATGAAATTTGTACAAGTTCCTCCAAGGACTCCAACAAAGATGCTAACATAAGTCAAGAAGGGACTTATTGACGAATTCAGAAAACCAAAGTTTGAAGCACAGTACATTACCGAACTAGAGGAAATTAAGCAGTATCCCAATGAGACTGTTTGGGATTTTGATCAAATACTCAAGACACTCATGGAAAGAGTTAGTTTTGAGATGAGCGGCATTCAAAATAAGGAATGGTTTATTGCAGCATTGCTAATCCATATTAGACTACTACTTATGCAACAGAAGATCACGAAAAGAAAAAAAGCGAGGATCTGGAGTTCTCCATGAAGCTGGAAGCTTCACCCGTTAGAGAAAATGCATTTGGTATGAAGCAAATTTAGACGCAGCTAGAAAACTTGACACTTCAGTTACAAGACATCAAGAAGGGAAAGGAACAACGTTAGGAGATTTGGTGAACTCAATGTTACACAGATGGATATACTAAGGATACTTGCCCATATTTCTAAAACTATCTGTTGTCAAGGGTGTCGAACGCTTTAAGTTGTAGCTGTGTACCATGGTTCCACATTTTTCAAGTATATGGGAATCGACATGAGGAATGTGGATACATGCAGAAGATGGTGACAACGCCGACAAACCTATACTGCTCGTTTTTTCGATCTATTGGACATGAAGATAAATATTATCGTGCATACGACCTACTCCAGGGAAGAACATATGACTCATATTATGTGAAGGGAGAGGACCATAGGGGGATACAGTCGTTGTAGTCGTAGGTGGTGCAACCACCACCTCAACTGTAGTACATACCACCACTGCAGATGCAGTTTATACCACAACAACAGTTTATGCCATAGCCGCAGTATAATCAGATGCAGATGGCACCACAACAGCCATAGTATGTTCAGTCAGCGCAGTATGTTTAGCAGCAGTTGAATCCCCCGCAACAGTAATTCATCAGTCATAGTACCAACAACAAGGAGGATTCCGCAGAGGATTCTGAGGATGAGGAGGAGGAGGCGTTGGCCAAGGAGGCAGATGAGGTCACAGACATCTCCAATGCGACAATTGTGGCTTACTCGAGCATTATCAGAGAGATTTCCCACAGTTGAAATGTACATGCACATACTGTACCACGATTGATCACACTGTTGAGAACTGTCTACATTTGATCGCAAGATGGTAGGCCAGAAATGTACCGTAGTTACAAAATTAGAATCAACTGTAGAACCAGAATCAGTTAAAGAACCAAAATCAGTTAAAGAACCAAAATCAAGTACAAAATCAGCCTTCATTACAAAATCAGGCGCAAACCCAATTTCTGATTCATAACCATAATACAAATCAGAACTTGGGTCAACCTGTGAATCCACCATTGAACCAGAATCAAGGATTGACTGTTGTGACGATATTGACGGAGCCTAGAACGCATGATGTTGATGTTGCTGTCATCACTCGTGGAGGTGTGAAAACTGGAGAAGATAGTCCGATTCCACAAGTCCGGTTAGCTGGAAAGAAGAAATTCCAATTTGATATCAACGTGGAGAAAGACACATTCTTTGAAGCGTGGACCAATATGCGAAGAAACCCCGGTAAGTTACCTATGTACGAAATTCCTACTGCTTTTAATTCTAATTTGGAGGCAGTACCATTGCAACAACATGGTACCTTGCAACATTTTTTTGAGATTTTTTTGTCACTGGAGAGAGATCCCAATGCTCTTGCTGATATTGAGAATCTATTACATCGACCAGCCAAGGGACGAAAGGATTTTGCGGTGAATTCTCTGCATAAGAAAAATATGGGGAAGGAAATGTGTATGGACATTTAGATCGGGGACTACGAGGTAGATTCATTCAACCTGGATCTCAACTCAGATGTTAATATTCTGACAAGGCAGACATGGAAAAATATGGGGATCCCAACGATGAGCTGGTCCCCTGTACAACTGCGACTAGCCAACCAGGCCAGAGTAATGCCGATTGGGAGAGTTCCGCACCTTGTTGTGGAAGTGGAAGGTATGAATATTTCATGTCCCAAATTTTGCATTGGGTCACAATGGCCTAATCAAATTTTCCATATTCATTAGAGTTTATTAAATTTATGCTAAGGGTCAAATAATTGCCAAGGAGGAAAATTACTAGTTTCCTAGGTTGGGGAGGAAACTTCGGCATTTGGAATAAGGGGGATAATGAATGATGTTTGAACATTAGAATGCCATAAATATTTAATAAATGAGCTAAATAAATAAATACAAGAGAAAATTGAAGTGGTCATGGAGCATGGAGACACATGGAGACTATGGGGTCCACACAAGCTAAAAATTTGGTGCCACATGGCATCCTCCTCTTGCAATTTTGAATCCATGGGAGTACTAAAGCTTCTTGGATGAGTTAGAAGGCTAATACACTTGGCCATATGCATCATAGGTCGAATATGGGAGTGTAACGTCCCTGACCCTCCGACCGGCGAAGAGGATGCTACTAAACACCAAACATCCGGGAAACTAGCCCCATGAAGTTTTACATAACTAAAAACTGACAAACTGAAAAGCTTTGAAGTAAAACATGCAGAGATGCATAATTATTAAGCATACAGTGGAAGCAAAACCATATACATTCCAACATTCAACATGTTCATCATTTCTCATGAAACAGTAGATATAATTACAGAGATGGAATAGTCAGGAGTACTTATCTTTTTAATGAAGAACTCGTCCTGCAACCAGCTACGTCACTACAACGTTCCACCTAACCATAGGCCAGCCTGCTCATCAATCTCTCAACAACACTACCACCCCCGAGCTAGGAATGATTCCTCAAGAAATAAGGGTCAATACAGGCTTACACATAGCCAAGGTTTGCCAATCAGCCAAACCCACATAGTAGGGTTTTACCAGGTCGTCAAGGAGCTAGGAAAGGCTAAATGCTAAGCTGGTGGCCTCAACACCAGTCTTCTCAAGCATACCTAGCCTCTAATCCTATTCTCAATAGTTCGAGGACCAACCACTGCATACCGCAGCAAAACAACCCATTCACAACTCTGTGAAGAAGGCAAAGACAATTGGGTGACAATCCCAAACAAAAGGTGAAGCACAGTTCAGGTCCAACCACGCTCCAGAGTTGTTCTTGTCCCTAGCGTGACCAAAACAACTCATTAACAATCCCCAAAAGATGTCTGCTACCTCAGCAACCAAGAAGCAACCCAAAACCAAGGTGAATCGATAACCCAAACTCACAATGAAAACTATGGCAACCTTACACAGTCTCAAAACATGGGAGAAGTCTGATTCTCAATCTTGGGCAAAAGAAGGACATAAACGCAGACCACAATCTGATGAGGAAATGATGAGAACCTTACACAGTCCGCAGTTGGGGTAGAAGTAGAACTCCCAGCATAGACATGGGAGGACTCAACCAACGGATGTGGAAGTCAATGACCGTCCAACATCTAAAATCCCACAACACACAGCTCCTCAACGCAAACGCTGAAGAAAGTTACACAGACGAAAATGGGGAAAGAACAAACTCTCAACCTATGCGCAAGGGAAAGAGACACAATCCAAAAATGGAAGAAGGAAACACACACACAGTTCAAAATGGAAGAAGAAATCGGACTCTCAACAACATCCAAAAATCATGGGAAGAACGACAGCAACCCAAATCACGGGTTAAACCAACAGCAAGCCGGAATCGTGGATGAAAACCATGACTATTTCACATACACAGTAGAAATTGTGCCCTTGAGGCCACTCTTCCAGCTCTCTGCATGCACAAAACCAAAGGAGAGGCCCGACCAGTGCGTGAGGGAAAATGATGGGAAAACCGTGTGTGAGGAAAATAGAACGTCTCTCTATGTGAGGATGGAATTTCCCAGACCACAATCGTGAAGGTGAAGACCAGGCCAACTGCCTGCATGAGGGAAACGATGGCTTTGACCGCTGGGTATGCGTACCGTCAGAGCTGACAGTAGCCTGCCATACTAATGCCCTCCCCCCCCCCATGCCCACGTTCCCTCAAGCAGTAACTACCCTCAACTAACGCCTGCCCCAAATGACTTGGTGGTTGAAAGAGACAAGAAAGGGGGTTGACACATGGCACTTTCCCAATGGCTCCCACAGTTAGACAATCCCCCCCCCCCTTATCCTTAGGAAAATCATGCCCTTTTCATTTTAACATTGCACCATCGTAGCTGGCTGTAGGTTTATTTTAATTGATGTGCGTATTTACATGATGCCAAACTATAATGTGCCGGATAGCACAATATACCATCGGCAACTATCCCTATTGCCGAAACATACACAACCAAATTGATGGTGGGGCTTTTGCCTTTAGCTCCTCACCATGATTAATTACATTATATACATCATGCAAATGGGGTCAAAACCGGGGTGTTACAGGGAGGAAGTGTAACTTACATGGGAGAGGAAAAGTCATTTTGGAGTTAATGAGACACTTGGACTATATTCCCTAGCTCTATGACAACAATGATGAAGATGCTATGACACCTATGACACAAATAAGATCTCAAGGCTGAAATATGACATATCTGACATGTCAGGTCAAAATCTAAAATCCAAGAGAGCTCTCATGTGAGTTGGGGAAGCTCAATGGGTTCCTACTCAAATTGGGGGAAGATGGAAAGCTAGGAAAGGGAGGACACATGGCAAATCATGAACACACACCCAAATTCGAATTGGCTTCAGTTTATGGATGGATTTGGAACGTTAGAATGCTAAGGATGTTTATAAAATATAGGAATCAACCAAGAGAATGGATTTTTATCACTTTAGAAATTGCCATTTGTGAATTATGAGAGCTAGTGGATTACTAGTTTTCTTGCCTTAGCCAATTTCGAGGGTGAAAGATTCCCATCCAAGTGGGTTTTTGGAGAGGCCACTCATGTATTTCATGGATATTTAATTGAGTCTTAGTTGCAGGTGTAAGCTAAAGGGAGGCATGTGGATTCTTCTCTTGCAACACTTTCTCTCAACCATTTCTAGTTTTTATGGCATATTCTTGCTCATGGAGGGATTGCGCTTTGGGTGAGCTATCGATATCTTTGGGGATACTTATTGTTTGTGCCAAAATTTGTTCTCAGACTATAGAAGAACAAGCCAACACAATCTCAATAAACTCAACTAAGTAAAATAGGTATTTTAGGGTTTTGGTTGTACAGTTTGAAGACAGGAGGGCAAACATTTATAAGACCAAAGCAAACACTAAATCATGAGCATTTGAATGACTAAGATGCATAACATATAAACCATAATCCAACAGAGTAAACACAATACTGACTTTCACCCACAGTTACCAAGCATTTCAAGCATAAAAACATTAAACAGGAAATGAATATACCAACTGAGTAATTAACACAAATTAGAAATGAAACCAGTTAATAATCTAAAGGCCATATAGTTGCATATATTTCATAGTTCAATCATCAAAACATATAAGAGTCTTTACATTTAGCTCATAAACAAAGCCTGGTAGCCTCCCCTTGTCAGCAAAAATCAAACCCCTTGTCCTCTTTCAAACTTACATTTATCTTGTTCCTTGAAAAACAATTGCATAACTGAACCCTAACTACTTTTAGGTCATCTATTTGAATTGTTCAATATAAACTAGCATTATACAAAAATGAAATAACTTTTCAAACTAACTGATAATTGCTCTCCTTAAAGAACTTTACAAGTCTTTCGTTGCTTCAGCTAATAGAGCAATTCCCTCTAATGCCTGAGCTTTCCTTCTAGCTTTCAAGTGGTCTGCCTCCAAGTCTGTAACCCTCTTTGTTAACTCCTCATTTTGCTGTGTCAGCTCCTGGATAGTTTGCCTTAACTCTGTAAATTGATTCTCTGTCTGTCTTTTCCTTTTAAGAGCCTCTTTAGAGACTACAATCAATTCTTGGTAGTGACTGTTCACTTCTTCCAAGTCTTCTCTAAGTCTCATATTTACAGTAACTAATCCATCATTAGTTTCATGCATATCTTCAATTTGATGCTTGCATTGCTTAATGCTTCTTTGTAGATTTTACTTTTCAGAATCAATACATTTACTTTCTGATATTAGTTGCATCCATTCTGGTGTCCATGGGATTTTCAGCTTCTTGTATATTTCTTCGTCCTCCTTCATCAGCTCTGTGAAGGTCACAGGAATCTCTGGCTATTCTTCAGCTTCAATATTGCACTGAACTTCTTCTTCAACTATCTCTCTTTTCTCCATACAAGAACTCTTTATATCATTTTGTTGTTGTTCTTGAATCATCTATTTCTGAACCTCCATGAAAATGTCAGAGATCTTAGTATCAGTGAAGACTGGTTTTTCTTTTAACACTATTGGTTTTTTACCTTTCATTACTTCTTTGTTATCATCTTCACTATCTTCCAATTTCTCCTAAGATGATGAATCTTCCATTACTGTAACCTTTTTCTCAGCCAATTTGGGATTTAATAGTTTCTTCAAGTTTAACCTAAGCTTGTTCTTCAGCCTTGTCTTAGGTCTCCAGACTGCTCCAACCTCTCCCAACATTTTCAGAGCCCTTCCTTGATGAGTCAGTGAACCAAATTCAACAACCTTCATTCTTTTCTTTCTTGACATTGTTTCTTCTTCGAAATGGGTGTGTATTTATTGCTTAGAACAAAACCTAGCTTCATTATTAGCAGGAACTCTAGCCTCATCAGATAAGTATTTTTCATCCTCTTCAGACAGTACTGTAATGGTCTGCTTCTACTCCTTAACATTTTGATATGATTCTGCAAGTAAAACATCTTCCACTGGCTCAACTTCCTTCACCTCTGACTTTGAAGCTTTGCTTTCCTCAACATTAATTTGATGTTCAAGTTCAATGTTTTCATCTTCCTGTTTCGAAGATTTTCCAAGTTCACTAGCTTCTTCCTCTTTGACTATGACTTTCTTTCTAAGTTTCTTAATCAAAGTCAGACCCTTATCTACCTGTCTCTTCTGAGACTGCTCCTCCTTCTCAGTTTTGAAACCTAACCAAAATAAGAAGTGTTCCCATGTCTTTTCTCTTTTCTACAATACAGTACTTAAAATCAGTTTTATGAGCCCATGGTGAAAAACTAATTGTTTTGTATGATCCTGATGTTCTTTCACCCTACTTGACATCTTCTGTAAACTTTTCAAAAAGAAGAAAGGGAGATTCATTTTGGATTCATGACTAAGATGTTGAAGGAATCTAAAATGATACTTGAACACAAAGGCAAATCTGTCTTCATAGGTGATATAGCTTTGTAATATTTTTATAGGCTCAATCCACTCAGGTTTAAACTTTTGAATGGGTACTCCCTTTCCCCAATATGCTACTACACCTGGAAGTGGATATCTCTGAGCATCAAAAGTGAAGGGCACCTTTTTGAACCAGAATTCTCCCTCATCCAGAATTCTTGTTGCTTCTGCTAGTAACTCCCTGGACAGTTTGAACTTCAAAGTGTCAAAAGACACTACATCCTTGTCTTAACATTGAGCGAAACTGTAAGAAACCTTTGAATGATAACCTTCAATCTTTTCAAAGAACACTAACCATCCTGCTTCTGCAAACAATTGTGCACAATCTGGAAATTTTTGGACCCAGCTTAAGTCTGAGGGTTCTGCCCTATTAGTATTACCACTCTTTTTCATTTTGAAATATTGTCAAACAGCTTCTATCAATAAAACACAGCCTGACTGTCTTCAAATTTTGATAAACTGACAGACAATACTGTATAGGGGAGAACCCAAAAGACCCTAATCCGAATTAACTCGTTTAACTGATAAATACTTTAAACCCATTGACTAAGAATTCATCATTTAGCATGAATTAGGTTTAAAAACTAATGCTTTGTCATCAATTCTGTCATTAGTCGTTTGTTTAGAAAAAACCCAAATTTATGAACCTTGATAATGGTTCGCAGACTACCTGTTAAAATTACTAATCCAACTGTTGGAATCTTGTTCTATTGCCTATCAGGTGTCGAATTGCATGCTCCAATCTTCTCTGACCGCTTTGACAACTCTAAACAACCGCTCCTGAAATCCCTAATTTTTGCTTTGTTTCAAAATTCCGATTACCAAGTGCTGATTTTTCACCACGACCTTCACCTATTCTACGTGTACTTCTGGGAAAACGTAATTCAACATGCCTTTGTCTCATTACAGTTTGCTATCATTATTGCATCACCTCTGCAAGAAACTGCCATGATTCACCTTCATGATGATATTCACACCTGTCACAGTGATTAATCTATAAGAGACACGTATCAAATCCATCACACAATATGATTGACATCTTATGTATGAGAATCCCGAAGAAAACTAAACCACAAATGATGATTTTTAGCTTGCGCGACTTTCTTGTAGCGCCTGTGTGCATTTGTTTTTGGCTTGCGCTACAAGAAAGTCTAGGTTAATGATTTGAAAAAATTAAGCTAATGATAAAGGTTTAAACTTGGTTTAGGAGTCCTAATTAGGCTTTTATGTTATTTTTTAGACCTTTTAATCCATATAAGCCTTCTATAAGCCCTCTGATTATGAAATCAAACCAAAACTTGTAACAAATAAAACTAAAAAATCAAAAGTCATGAAAGCTAAAGGGAAAAAACTCAAACTATCCCAATCAACAAAATTTTCTAGGAGTAATGAATAAAACCAAGCTTCAAAACCTAAACAAGAGTATTAAAAGATGAAAAACAAAAACATGACCTAACATCTGGCTCCTGCTGTGGGATGAAGTCCTCCATGTGAGGCTTCAAGAACCTATAGACCAGTGCCTTATCCATTGGGCTATGGAGTCCTTATTCTGCTATTCACACCGGTATATACAATGAAAGTCCATTATCCATCTCAAAAACTGTAAAAATGCTTGAGGAATCGTCCATCAACTGGATTAGGAAATTCCTCGCCCTCCAAAGTATGTAGTACAAATTCCCTTTAAATTATTGATTGGTTTCATTTCTAATTTGTGTTAATTACTCAGTTGGTGTATTCATTTCCTGTTTAATGTTTTTATGCTTGAAATGCTTGCTAACTGTGGGTGAAACTCAGTATTGTGTTTACTCTGTTGGATTATGGTTTATATGTTATGCATCTCATTCATTCAAATTCTCATGATTTAGTGTTTGCTTTGGTATTATAAATGTTTTCCCTCTTGTCTTCAAACTATACAACCAAAACCCTAGAATACCTATTTTACTTAATTGAGTTTATTGAGATTGTGTTGGCTTGTTCTTCTGTATTCTGAGAACAAATTCTTGCACAAACACTTATAATGCCCCATTATCTTATGTTATGATTTATATTCTCTTTATTTCATGTTCATAATACTTTTGGGTCGAAATACCCAAAAGAATTCATGTAAAAATGTTGAACAATGAAGAAATAGTGTCATTTCCCCACTATCTTGTTGTGCACCATTGTAATGTTAATGATTTCAAATTGGGAGAGATTTTCATTGTCCATTTCTAATTGTAATCAATTAAATATTCTCTTTTCTTAATTCTCAAAAAATTTCAAGTCGAAATACCCAAGATTTGTATGTTAAATTGATTTTTAATGAGCAAACAATGACCATTTCCACTCTGTTTTGATATATGCCGTGGAAATGTTGATTATTTCAAATGTAGAAATGTCTCTCTGATAAATGTATGATTGGTGTACTGTAATTAATGTGTATTAAAATTTTTATGTTCGGTACTTAAGCATTGGAATCCATTTTACTCATTTTAATTGCATTGGGAGAAGATTTGGTGCCTTTTCCCCAAGGGTCGAAATTGTAATTTGGGAGATGTTTTGGAAAGAGTCATAACAACATGTATAAACTGAACCATAATGCATATGAGACTTGAACCTATGATGATGCACATCTACATGGATGCACCTATGATATGCATTTGAGTCATTTGAAGACTCATGGTTTCTCTTGCTCAACACTTGGTTCATGTGATGTTGGAGGAACTTCATCCAACACTAGGGTGAATAGAGTTATGATTGGAGAACATTTTTGTTTCCACCCACATACTTTGTTATATCTTTATGATTCTCTCATTCATGGATGTATGGGTGAGACTTCTTTGAGTCATTTGAAGTCTCCTTGTTTCTGTTAAATTCTTTATAATTGCTTAGATGATATCTTAAAACAATTTGCCACTAGGAGATCACTGAAGGAACAACATGCACAAAAACATAAGAACACAAGAGCACAGAGATTTTCCTCGAGAAAACCATAAGGGAGAAAACCCCGCAAAACTTCTTCAGTATAGAACTCAATCATTGTAGTGTAAACCCAGATAACAACAGCCTCCTATTTCTTGGTGCGCTACTAATTCTCTCTCTTGCTAAAACCAGCATGAGTGAGTGAGTACAAATGAAGAGGAGCATCCTCCTATTTATATTCTTCTGTTGACTTGACCTCTTACTTAGTGGGGCTGACTTCACTAGATGTCCAGGCCAACATGTCCAACTGGACATTAAAAATATCATTTATTATATTGACACTTGGGTACTAATGACCTGACTTACATTTAGAGGTTTACATTGCATCCTTAAATGACTCTAACAAGACCAAACTCATCTCCAATAGGAGGAACACAATACAACTGGAATATCTTCTAAGGTTACATTATTTTAACAATCCCTCTTAACTAGGAAGGTATTCAACTATAGTAGAAACTGCTACTATTACAACTGTACAATTGACTGGTGAGACTCTATATGTCATAGGAAGTTTTGGTACAACATCATACATCTTCATCATCGATCTTGGCTGGATATTCTTCTGTAATCATATTTTCTTCAATGTTCTTCTAGTCATCTTCTAGAACATTTCTTGCAGTCCTCTTCTAAATCATATACTGGTCATCATTAGTGTGTGAACACTTAACCATCATTTGTTCTATCATCATCTGTATTGTCAGTATGTGAACACTGAACTATCATCATCTGCACCTTCAATTTGTAGATACTGAACCATCATCATCTTCCATCTTCATTATGTGAACACTGAACCTTTGTCATCTGCATCTTCAGCAGGTAAATACTGAACCATCATCATTTGCATATTCAGTGTGTGAATACTGAGCTATCTGCATCTTCAGTATGTGAATACTGAACCTTTATCATCTGCATCTTCAGTAGATCAAATATGTCTCCAGTATGTGAATACCGAATCACCATCATCTATAACTTTAGTATATGAATACTGAAACATCATCACATGTCTCTTCAGTATGGAAATATGGAAGTATCATATCTGCATCAATAATGTGTAAGTACTGAAACAATCAACAATATCATTAGCATATTAGTGCGAAGGAAGAACTCAACTGTAATGCTAGATCATCATCTGCATTACCAGCATAGAGATGATGGAATATCACAAACATCATCATAAGTACTGAAACTTTTCAGTTTCAATCAATCATCAATCAAGTATCTCAACAATCAATTGTAACTATCTCAACAATCATCTCAGCAATCAACAGTGTGACTAAACTGTACACATATCATCAAGCATCTCATCAAACATCAGTATAATCAATACTGGAACATATATCTCAATCAGTACAATAGTACTCAACAATTAGCATACCAATCAGCAGTCATCAATATAGTAATACTGAGCTAACATCTCAACAGTCATCAGTATAACAATAATGAATTAACATCTCAAAAGTCATCAGTATAACAATACTGAACTAACATCTCATCAGTCATCAATATAACCATACTGAACTAACATCTCATCAATATAAAAATATAGAAGGCAAACATCTCATCAATCAACAGTATAGAAATACTGTAACAACCATCTTGCCCTCTAACTATCTCAAAGCAGCATCAAGGTGAGTTCTCTGGTAGATCCACCCGGGAATTTTTGTCTAACTTACTAACTCTTTCGAGCCAACAAGCCTAGTTAGACAGATGGATCTTCCTGGGGACCAACAAGCCTTGTCCTGGATTACAAACCCACTTGGGTTAACTAATCTATCTAGACATACTAATCCCCCTAGGATCAACAGGCCTTTCCTGACTAACCCTTTCGGGCCAAACAGTCTAGTCAGACTTACCCTACTCTAGACTGAGCTACTCACCACTGCATCCTTCTTCCATCTACTATCACTCCCTCTTTCGAGAGAGGTCCTTTTGGACTACACCAAGCTTGTCTCGAAAGTATTCAAACTTTACATGAGCTAGAGGATTAGTCAACACATCTGCCACTTGTTCCTATGTAGGAACATACTTGAGCTTGATAGCTCCTTTCTAAACCATGTCTAAAATTAAGTGATATCTTACTTTGATATGTTTTAACTTATCATGAAACACTTGATTTTCTGTTAGCTTGATACAACTCTAATTGTCACAAAAGATATCAGTAACATCTATCAATTCATCAAATAAACCTACCAACATCTTCTGAAGCCATATTGCTTCACTACAAGTTGAACAAGCAGCAATGTATTCTGCTTCTATTGTGCTAAGTGCAATACTCGTCTGCTTTCTACTGAACCAAGAGATCATTCCTAATCCCAAACTAAAACAGCCACCCAAATTACTCTTTTTGTCTTTAGCACTTCCTACCCAATCTGAGTCTATGAACCCATGTAAACTGATCTCACTATCTGAGGTATATATGAGCCCATAATCTAAAGTTCCTTTTAGATACCTCATCATATGTTTTTCTCCTATTAGGAGAATGTGCTTGGGATTCACCATGTACTAACTTAGTGTGTTTACAGCAAAACAAATATAAGGTCTTGTAATGGTTAAGTACATCAGTGAACCAATAATCTATCTGTATAGAGTAACATCCATAAATTCCGATGCAGCATCATTTAGTAACTTCAAGTTTGTGTTCATAGGAGTGGTCATAGCCTTACAATCTAGTATTCCAAACCTCTTCAGAATTTCCACTGTATATTTTCCTTGGTTTAGGAAAATCTCATATGGGGATTGCCAAACTTCAAGACCTAGAAAGTAGTGCATCATTCCAAGGTCTTTCATCTCAAATTATGCATCCATCTTCTTCTTGCATTCAATGATGAGTTTATCTTCTCCTGCTAGGAATAATTCATCCACATATAAAAGTAGAATCATAAGCCTATCATTCTCAACCTTATAGTAAAGGTTGGAATCTGCCTTACTTTTGATAAAACCTAAACTCATCGAGAATGCATCTATTCTTCTGTACCATGCTCTAGGTTCTTTTTTTAGCCCATACAATGCTTTCTTGAGTCTACATACATAAGCTTCTCGATCATTAGTCTCAAAACCTTGCGGTTGTTCGATATACACTTCTTCTTCTATCGGGCCATTTAGAAAAGTTGTCTTCACATTCATTTGATGCAACTTCCATTTATTCTTGGTTGCCAAGGCAAGGACCGTTATGATTGAAGTGTAACTAGCTACTAGAGCAAAGGTCTCTTCATAGTCAATTCCTTCCTTTTGGGAGAACCCTCTTGCTACAAATATTGCCTTGTATTTTTCTATACTACCATCTGCGGAATGCTTTGTTTTGAAGATCCATTTTGAGGATACCAGTAATTTGTCTTTTGGTCTTGGGACTATTTCCCACACATCGTTCTTTATTATGGATTAGTATTCCTCGACCATTGCATCAACCCATTCTTTTTCTTTTGTTGCATCTTCAAAACAAGTTGGTTCTTTATCAACTAGATCACTCATCAAGGCCATATAATTGGGATATGACTTTGGCTTCTTTCTTTATCTAGTGGTTCTTTCTGGGACACCAAGTCTTTTTGCTTCTTCAATTACATCACAAACCCAGGCAGGATTTCTCTTTCGAGAAATTATTTCATTGGGCGCTTCTCTAGGAAACTGAGGTTCAGTCATGTCATGATCCTCAGGTATCTGACTTTCTTCTTCATTACCAACTGGTTTAGGATTCTCTGTTGCTTTGATAGTTTCATGTTCCTCTTCATCTTCTTTATATTTCTTTGACTTTCTAAAAGCTGAGTCTTCGTCAAATGTTACATCTCTGCTAAGCTCAATCTGTCGGTATCTTGGGATATAGATCCGATAGGATTTTGACTATTCACTATATCCCATAAACAATCCCTTCTTTCCTGAAGGTTCTAGCTTTGTTCTTTTCTCCTTGGGAATATGACTATACACAGGGAAACCAAATATCATCTGGTGACTTACCTCAGGATTTTCTTTGGAGAACATTTCTTCTGGAGTCTTGTTCCCAAGGGCACTGTGGGAGATTATGTTATGTACATATACTGTTTTTTTGGCTACTTCTGCCCACAGGTACATTGGTAGATCTTGATAATGTATCATGGATTTTACTACTTCCATGATAGATCGTTCTTTCTTTCTGCCACACCATTTTGTTGAGGATTGTAGGGAATGGTGAGCTCCCTCTTAATCCCAGCTTCCTTGCAGAAATCATTGAATTCATTTGATGTGAACTCTCCTCCATTATATGATCTTAAAATCTTTATTTTCCTCTCAGAGAGGTTTTCTATTAGGGCCTCAAACTCTTTAAACCTTTCAAACACCTCATTCTTCTTTTTCAAAAAATATATCCAAGTCTTGCGAAAGTAGTCATCAATAAAAGAAGCATAGTAAACATACCCGCTTAATGAAGTTGTTTGCATTGGCCCGCATGTATCTGAATGAATAATGTCTAATATCCCCTTTGCTTTGTTGTCACCCTTTGGATAGGGATTTTTAGTATTATTTCCTTGTGCACATCCTCTGCATACACCTTCATGTTCTAACTGAATTTTTGGTAGACCAGTCACAACCTTGCTTACTATTGGAAGAGCTTTGTAATGAACATGAGCAATTCTTCTATGCCAAAGCTCACATGGATTTATTGTACTTGTTGCTAAAGTTGAATCTGCATGTCCCTTCAGTGTATAGAGTCCTCCTTCTTCAATTCCAATTTCTACTGCATCATTTATGGTCTTTCCTTTTGACCACATGAGAACTTTTCCATCTATGAATGCAACTCTGAATCCCCTCTTGTCCAAGGCTGAAATAGACAAGAGGTTATTCTTTAGTCCAAGGACATATAGGACATCCTTCATCTTCATGGATTTTCTAGAATCCAACTTATAGAATGCCTCTCCCATTCCTTTAATGGGATATTGGGAGTCATCTCCAAGCATTACTCTGTGTGGTGAATCTTTTTGTACAAGGCATGATAGTAAGTCCTTGTAACCTGTAATGTTTTTGGATGCACCATTGTCTATTAACTAAGTGTCATTTCCTGGTGAGACTGATCCTGTTAGGGAAGAAATTAGTACATATTATTCACTGGATTCTTCATCTTTCTTTGCTTCTTCTTCTACTTCTTGATCACTATCTTCAGCAGCATGAGCTTGGAACCTTCTCATCTTTTTGACTCTTTCTACTTTCATGGGAAAGTTGATGGCAATGTGTCCCATCTTATGACAAGTGAAACACTCATAATTTGAGAAGTATTTCTTGGGTCTTTCGAACCCTTGAGTCTTGAAAGGATTATCATAACTCTTTCTTTTGTGTTTGCCTTTGGCATGGGTTGTCAAGGCTTGATCTTCATTTTCATTTAGCTTCACTTCTCTGGCTAAGATTATTTCTTCTTCTTGAACACATTCTTCCCATAGCTTTCTGAATTTGGTTAGCTATCTTCTTGAGTAGATTCCTTGGATAAAAGCCTCCCAATCTCTTGGGAGACCATTTAGATTGTTCATCACAATTTCTGCTTCTTCTACTGTATCACCAATGGCTTCTAGCTGATATTTAATTTGAGCCACTCTTGAGAAGTAATATTGCATAGTATTTGAATTTTGAGTCTTCACACTTTTGAGGTGATTCCTCAGAGTCATCTTCCTGTTGATATTTCTCCCTTCAAATAAACTGGAGAGAGCATCAAACATTTCTTTTGGAGTTTCTCTTGATGATACTTGAGGAATTAAGTTATCCTTGATGAAGTCAGCTATGATCATATCCTTATTATGCTTGGACTTAGCTTCCTCCTCTTCTGGTTCTTTCAATTCCTCCTTCACAAATTTGTCTAGATCATTCTCTTGTAGTATGAACATGATCCTATACTTCCATGCTCTGAAGTTTTCATCTCCTTCAAGATTTTCATCTAACTTGGTGTTCTTAGTCATCTTCAACAGAATGAGAACTTCAAATGGAACAAGGAGGAAGAGTACTTACTTGAAGAAAATAGTTTCTGGCTCACCTCCTTCTGTAAGACCTAGGGTTTGATGTAGAAAGCCTAATTTCTCAACTGGAAACCCTAATAGAGTTGGGAGGTGGAAAAGATGCGCCCTCCTGAGGTGAGGTAGATTGTATCTTCATTTTTCTAAGATTGATGATGAAACCCTGGGAAAACTAAAACCCTAGTTTGTCCCGACAGCAGTAATAGGTCCAAAATTGAAAATTCTTGGAATTCAATTCTGTCACCACATAAATATGTGCCCTTTAGAGGTGAGTTTGATGAGCCCTCTTTTCTGGTTTAACTATCAAGGGATTTGCTAAAAACAACAAACCCTAGATGTGCAGTGTCTCCTTTTAGGGTGGCTCTCATACCATGTCAAATTCTTTATAATTGCTTAGATTATATCTTAAGACAATTTGCCACTAGAAGATCACTGAAAGAACAACATTCAAAAAACATAAGAACACAAGAACACAAATATTTTCATCGGGGAAACCACAATGGAGAAAACCCCGCAAAACTTCCTCAGTATAGAACTCAATCAGTGCATTGTAAACCTAGACAACAACAGCTTCCTCCTTCTTGGTGTGCTACTACTTCTCTCTCTTGCTAAAACCAGCTTGAGTGAGTGAGTACAAATGAAGATGAGCGTCTGTTAACCTGAAAAATCCCTCACTCAGCTCTACATGGCCTACACCACCCAAGGACACCCATGATTGACCCTCATAACACCCCATTAGACCCCCACACCCTCAAAAAGGCTTAAGAATGAAGAAAGGGGCTTAAAAACCCCAAAAAGGAGCCTAAACAACTCTCCTAAGGGCTAAAGCCTCCAAAAAGGGGCTAAAACCCCTCAAAGGAGCCTAAAACCCTAAAAGGAGCTAAATTTAGGGTGGAAGGGGATAAAGCCCGGACCAAGGGCTTAAAACCCTAAAACCCCAAAAGAAAGCTATAAAAGGAGGGTGGGGGGTCACTCTCAAAACACTTCTCCCTTGCATATTGTTATGCTACCCGTGGATGCCTTTAGACCCTTTGTCTCTCAAGCCACCCACACTCCCTCTCCTCCATCTCCATTGAGCCATAGCTCCCCCATCCAAGAGAGGTGCTTCTTCAAGCCAGGGATTGTGGCCCAATTCCATCAAAGAGAAGGTATACCAATGTTGTTTCTTGCATTTGCTTTAGTATTTTGTAGTTTTTTCTAACCCATTTTTGTTTGCAGGTTTGTTTATAACATGTTTTGCAGGTTTATTTTTGCTTAATAGTTGTTTGTAGGTAGCTAAGGCGAAGCCCTAACCTTGTTTGCAGAGGGGCTCACAGCCATTTTCTTTCTTGTTCTTTGCTTTCTGTCTATTCCATTTTCTTTCTGCATTTTCCACACGCAGGAACCTACCCTTCTGTCCTATAGACAGAAGGGAGCCATTCCTACCCCTGTAGCAAGGAGAAATCCCTGCTACAGTGCCCTCCTATTTATATTCTTCTATTGACTTGACCTCTAACTTAGTGGGGCCAACTTCACTAGTTGTCTGGGCCTACATGTCCAACTGGACATTACAAATAACATTTATTATATTGACACTTGGGTACTAATGACCCAACTTACATTCGAAGGTTTACATTGCATACTTCAATGACTCTAACAAGACCAAACTCATCTCCAATAGGAGGAACACAATACAACTGGAATATATTCCGAAGTTACATTATTTTAACAGTTTCTCTTGCTCATTATTTGGTTCAAATTTTAGTGGAGGTTCTTCATTCACTTCTTGGATGAAAGAATACATGGTTGGATATTTTGATGCATATCACATCCTTTTGGAGCAGCATTGTGGGACATGGGATCCTCACCTATGTCATTGGAGTAGATTTGATAAGTCACTTGAAGCTTGTATGCACTTGGCAAATGGTGGTCTACTTACTTGGAGGTATAAGCACTTTCATGATTTTTTGATGAGGCACCTCCTTGATGTACATTTTTATTATGTTGTTATGTACTTTTATGATATATATTATGTACTCATGATGTGAGGAAGAATGCATACAAGAAAATGGGATCCTGGAATTCTCTTTCCTAATGGTATGGGTTGGAGAGCACTCTTGATTGTTGGAGTGCAATACAAGCAATGGGACCCTGGGATAGATTTTAGTTTTTTGGGAAACAAGCAGTATAGAAGATGGATTCCCCACTTAATAAATTGATTTTAATTAGAGTAGTGCAGCAGCAAGCATGGTGGTTCCTCTCTCAAATCTTCATGGAATCTCAAAGACTCAAAGTTGGGAAACGCAGTGGCAACTTCAAAGAATCATACAGAAAGCAGGTTCTTCAACACACATGTTTGAAATTGCTTGAGGACAAGAAATATTGGGAAGGGAGTATTTTTCATGTCCAAAATTTTTCATTGGGTCACAATGGACTAATCATATTTTCCATATTCATTAGAGTTTGTCAAATTGATGCTAAGGGTCAAATAATTTCCAAGGAGGAAAATTACTAGTTTCCTAGGTTGGGGGTGGAAGCTTTGGGATTTGGAATAACGAGGGTAATGAATGATGTTTGAACATTAGAATGTCATAAATATTTAATAAAGGAGATAAATAAATAAATACAAGAGAAAATTGAAGTGGTAATGGAGCATGGAGACACATGGAGACTATGGGGCCCACACAAGCTAGAAATTTGGTGCCACATGGCATCCTCCTCTTGCAATTTTGAATCCATGGGAATCCTAAAGGTTCTTGGATGAATTAGAAGGATAAAACACTTGGACATATGCATCATAGGTCTAATTTGGGAGGAAGTGTAACTTACATGGGAGAGGAAGAGTCATTTTGGAGTTAGTGAGACACTTGGACTAGATTCCCTAGCTCTATGACAACAATGATGAAGATGTTATGAAACCTATGAAAAAATCAGATCTAAATACTGAAATCTGACATATCTGACATGTCATGTTGAAATATAGAATCCAATAGAGTTCTCATGTGAGTTGGGGAAGCTCAATGGGTTCCTACTCAATTTGGGGGAAGATGGAAAGCTAGGAAAGGGAGGACACATGGCAAATCATGAGCACACACCCAAATTAGAATTGGCTTGAGTTTGTGGATAGATTGGGAAACTTAGAATGTTAAGGATGTTTATAAAATACAAAAAATCAACCAAGAGAATGGCTTTTGATCATTTGAGAAATTGTCATTTGTGAATTGTGAGAGCTAGTGGATGACTAGTTTTCTTCCCTTGGCCAATTTCGAGGGTGAAATATTCCCATCCAAGTTTGTTTTTGGAGAGGCCACTTAGGTATTTAAAGGATATTTAATGGAGTCTTATTTGCAGGTGTAAGATACAGGGCATCATGTGGATTCTTCTATTGCAACACTTTCTCTCAACCATTTACAGTTTTTATGGCATATTCTTGCTCATGGAGGGATTGCACTTTGGGTGAGCTATTGATCTATTTGGGGATGCTTATAATGCCCCATTATATTATTTTCTTATGTATATTCTCTTTATTTCATGTTCAGAAGACTCTCGGGTCGAAATACCCAAAAGAATTCATGTAAACATGTTGAACAATGAAGAAATAGTGATATTTCCCCACTATCTTGTTGTGCACCATTGTAATGCTAATGATTTAAAATTGGGAGAGATTTTAATTGTCCATTTATGACTATAAACAGTTCAATATGATCTATTCTTAATTCTTGGAAATTTTCAAGTCGAAATGCCCAAGAGTTGTATGTCAAATTGATTTTTAATGAGCAAACAATGACCATTTCCACTCTATTTTGATATATGCCATGGTAATGCTGATTATTTCGAATGGAGGAATGTCTCTATAATAAATGTGTGATGGATGGAATTTAATTAATGTGTATTACAAGTTTCATGTTTATTACTTAAGCATTGGAATCCATTTTACTCATTTTAATTGCATTGGGAGAAGATTTGGTGCCTTTTCCTAAGGGTCGAATTTGTGATTTGGGAGATGTTTTGAAAAGAGTCATAACAGCCTATATAAACTGAACCATGATGCATATGATAATTTATAAATGTCCCTTACACATCCCCTACCTCTATTCATAAATTCTAGTGACTTTGGGACCATTTGAGAAGCCATTTTAGGCAATTACCCAGGGGGAATTGGAGCCCTAATTTGCTAGTAAAGACTCCTACTTTGAAAAGAACATTAAACACATTGGGGAAGTAATTGGGGGGTCATAAAACATCCCTAAACATAATATTTAAGTTATAATATCAGTCATGTACCTTCTGAGAAAATTTGGTATCATTTGGGTCGATTTGAAGGTCTAGACATCAAAACTAGTCAAAGGTCGAAATTGGGAAAAAAGTGAAAAATTGGTCATTGAATAAAATTTTTGAAAAGGGGAGATTATAGAAGACCTATGCCGATATTGATGTAATTTATGTTGTTGATGGTGGAGGATCCTATCCCGAGCTGTTGGGGATTGGTTGGGTGAATGATAGTATGGCAGTGATCAATTTTAAAAAGCGCATGATGACATTTGAGAATCAAGATATTAGAGTCATCACTCAAATGGATCCAAATGAAGGGCGAAGATATGTTGAGCCGGTGAAATATGAAGTTGTAAGAGGATGGGATCATGCTTATAATATTTCAGAAGATTCTATACATCTGACTGCTGATGGGGAACTTGGTTGGCGCAGTGCTAGCTTTGCGTCCTCTGATTCATTGAATTGCCAATTTATGAAGGAATGCCTAAGCGAACTAAGTTTCTTGTTTAATTCAAAGATAAGGTGTCAGAACCATAGCGGTTGTTGGTGTTGGAGGAAGTGTTGAAGGCTACTCCAACATGTCGGTGGGAAACCCATAAGAATTCACTGGATGGTCGCAGTGTCGAAGATTGATGATGGTTCACTTCATAGATGTCGAAGTGTACCATGCAGGGAGGTACGATGGATGGAATAGTCCTGGTGATCATTTGACTGAGTGTCAAAATTTATGGGCATCACGGCCAAAGAATGAGTGGGTCCATGATTTTGTCCACACATTGGATGAAATGCCGCAATCTTGGTATGTATCCGCTGAGCTGCGCAGAGAGATCACTGCTTGGGAGGAGCTGACAGTTTGCTTTAATCACACCTTTAGTTTCGTGGATGCCAATCCAGATGTTCACAATGTGCTACAACTTATCCGCGATGTTGTCCTGAAGGTGGTGTCGGTCGCATATCCAGTGGATCTGCATGCGCATTGTCACATGCAATCAATGATGGAATGTTATAATGTGTTAGGTGAGCCAGATGATGATGATTTGTAGAATATTAACATTCCTGAAACGGAAGAAAGTCGGGATGTCACAGCACCGGGCGTGCTGACGGATCCCATGAATCATCCATTGAAGATAAGGAAGGTCAACAATGGGATAGAAGAGAACCCAAAATTTGCAAGTGTTGGAGACTATTGGGATGAAGAAACGATGGCAAAGATTACAGAGTTGTTGCATGAATTCCAAGATCTGTTTCCTATGACTTTTTGTTAGATGAAAGGGATACTAGGAGATTTAGGAGAGATGAAGATCCCATTGAAACCCGATGCAAAACCAGTAAGGCAACACCCATATCATCTGAATCCACGATACAAGGAAAGGGTAAAAGCTGAGCTCGATCGGATGTTGGATGCCGGAATAATTGAACCAGTTGAAGAATTAGAATGGATTAGTTCGATGGTTGTCCAAGACAAGAAAATGGGTGAGGTTCAGATCTACGTCGACTTGAGAAAATTGAATGATGCGTGTATCCATGATCCGTTTCCAACACAATTTACTTATGAATTTTTGGAAGGAGTAGGCAGTTAAGAGATGTATTCATTCACATACGAATTTTCTGGTTATGACCATATCAGGATCGCGAAAGAGGATCGACACAAAACAACATTTGTTACTGAATGGGGTTGTTTTCAGTATACTGTGATGCCTTTTGGATTGAAGAATGCGCCTGCGATATTTTCCCGGGTTGTTGTCGCTGCATTCAAATATTTCATTCAGAATTTTTGTAGCTTTATATGGATGGCTAGACAGTTTATGGGTTGATCAGAGACCATCTGGCAAACTTGTAGTTGATTGTGGAGAGATGTCGAAAGCATCAGATCGCACTGAATTCTAAGAAGCGTATTTTTTATGCACCTTTCGGGATACCATTGGGTCACATCGTCTGCAAACAAGGATTGTTGGTCAACCCTACAAAAATTTGTGTTGATTTTAAGCTTGTCACCGCCTACAAATGTGAATATGCTCAAAACGACGTTGGGGTACACATGGTATTATTGCAAGTTCATAAGGGGGTATGCCGCGATCACAACATTGATGGAAAAGTTGTTGAAGAAGGATGCAACATTTGTATGAAGTCAAGAATGTCAAGGGAGTTTAGACACATTGAAAGCCAAGATGGCTTCTACACCAGTACTTGTTTTTCTGGATTGGGACAAGGAGTTCCATGTTCACGTGGATGCATCATATGTTGCGTTGGGAGTGGTGCTTATGCAACCAGGAGAAGGAGATCTAGATCACCTGATTGCTTTCGCTTGTCGGAAGCCGTCATCCGCAGAGAAGAACTATACAACCACAGAGAGAGAAGGTCTGGCGATGGTGTATACGCTACAAAAGTTTAGGCATTACCTATTTGGTGGTCATTTTAAGATGTATATAGACCATTCTACTTTGAAGTACCTAATCAATAAGCATGCGTTGGGGGGGAAGATATGTCATTGGCTACTTCTCTTTTAGGAATTTAATTTTGAGATAATTGTGAAGCCAGGTCGCTTAAATGTGGGCCTCGATCATTTATCCCGAATTGAGATAGATGAAGAACTGACAAATATTGAATATGGACTACCAAATGCACAATTGTTCAGAGTCAACATGGTAGATGATTATTAAGATCAAATAATTCAGTTTCTGGTGAAAGGAAGTGCACTGGAGGATTTCACAATGAGTCAAAATAAACAATTGGTGGTGAAGGCCTCGGATTTCTAATTGATCGTTGGACAACTATATAAACTAGGACTATATAAGATTTTGAGGTGATGTGTCCTACCGCATGAACAAGGGCATATTTTAGAAGAATCCCATGTGGGATTTGTTGGTGGACACTATGGAGGATGAGCTACTGCGCGAAAGGTGCTTCACACAGGGCTTTGGTGGCCCACTCTGCATAATGATGCAACAGACTATGCGTAGAGTTGTGATGTCTATCAACGAACTAGAAAACCATCAAGGAGAGATGAGATGCTGCTAGTACCTCAAGTGACATTGCAACCATTTGATAAATGGGTTGTGGATTTTGTGGGACCAATCAACCCACCTGGGAAGAGAACTAGTGTGCAGTACATCATTACAGTGACAGACTATTTAACAATATGGGCGAAGGTTGCACCAGTCATGGACTGTACCGCTCCAATAATAATGAGGTTCTTGTTTGACAACATTGTGATGCGGTTTGAATGTCCATGGATATTGATGAATGACCAAGGGAGTCACTTCATCAATCACACGGTAAGCGCGGTGACGGAAGAGCTACAGATATAACATAAGAAAAGTACCATGTATCATCCACATGTGAATGGGATGGTGGAGGCATTCAACAGAATATTGGAGCATGCGCTTACAAAGGTATGTAATGCAAGTCGTGATGACTCAGACCTAAAGATTCCAACAGTTTTGTGGGCATATTGCACCACTTGTAAGAGATTGACAGGGAAAACACCGTTCAAGTTGGTATATGGGCAAGAGGTAGTCATGCCTATGGAGTACATCGATCCGAGTATGCGCGTTGCAGCAACAATGGGTATGGACGATGAAGCAGCGCTAGTTGAGCGTATGGAGCAGTTGGTGCAACTCAAGGATGAATGTTTTATTGCAGGATTCCACCAACGCGTCGAGAAGGATCGACAGAAGGCTTGGCACGATCGCCACATAAAGAATAATCAATTTCAACAAGGCAAATTGGTGCTCTTGTACGACAACAAGTTCATGAAGCATCCTGGTAATTTACAGATGCATTGGTTAGGTCCATATCTTGTTAATTCCATTACTTCAGGAGGTGTAGTTCAACTTCAGCAGTTAGATGGAGCGATGCTTCCAAAGCTAGTAAATGGTAGTAGGTTGAATCCCTATAGGACGGGCCCAGAACCGCGCAATGCTTGAGGCACTGCACAATGAAAAAAATAGGATGACGGATGAATGGAAGATGCACTAAGAGGAGGTGGATGTGCAAGGGAAGGAGTCAGTAGCACAGTTAGGAGGTCATGATGCGACAACCGCAAGGCTGCGCATAGAAGTCAAATCAGTAATAAATGAAGACAGTTAAAAGCAGTTAATCGACGGCTCTTGTGGAAGTAACGCGTAATGATGGAAGATTCGACCGTTGGGTTGGCAAAATCAATGACAGATTCAGGTAGTTAATGCATGATTTGGTCATGATGATTGCATTGATTTAGTAATGATGAGTATGATTCGATTTGACGCTATAAAAGGGGAGTTCGATGCAGTCGGAAGACACCATTGTGCAGTGTTGAGTTGAGTTACAAGTATTGCAGAGTTGTAGAACAAGTTGCCAAGAGAGTTTGAGTGGATTGAGTACATTGTTAAGTCCAAAAAGGGTGAATGGTTGTTGAGTCTTGTAGGAAATTGGTGCGACATACAGAGTAACCCAGACACTATAGAGATTTCAAGTGAGCGAGATTCATCGATCAGACCAGTAAAAATCATCGAAGAAGCAGCCAGTATGCAAGTTGGATTGTCGATGGTGCCGAAGAGGAAGAGAAATGGGCAGAAGCATAGCTCTCCAGTGCCACAGAAAAGATAGACCAAAATGTCCGCAAGGGCGCAAGGAGAAGATATTGCATAGATGGGGCTATCAAGCTCGGGAGTTGTGGATTCTGCTGCTTGAGTAAGGGTGTCTATCAAGGACATCCCTTGATATATACCTTTGAGTCAACTTGGTGCAAAGTCCAAGAACCCCACAAAAAATCAGAAGTATCAGATTAGGATGCCAACGATACCACAAGGAATGGTATGCACTTTTGATATTGTGCCTGCACTAATGCAGATGAAATATGAATACCACAACTTGCTCGTACTTGAGGACATTGTGCGCGAACCATATGTGCCAATGATAGCGGTCGGTGGTGGGCTGATAGAGCACATCTCAGAAGACTGGGCCAATGGGCTAGCTAGAGTCGACTTACTTGGGTAGATCAACATGCCACACTTTGGGCGGCCGAGTGAAGTAAATGCATGCGTGAAGCAACTTTTAGCATGCTTCCATGGAGGGTTTTTGTGGTTAAATGAGCCAGTTTAAGCCACGGTGGGGTCGATCTCAAAGATAACGGGGTTGCCCAAGGATAGGCCAGACCCCTCATAATATTTTTGCGACAAAGATAATGACAAGAAGTTGGCGGCGACTCTAAAGAAGCGTTATGCTCTAAAGCACGATGGGAGGGCATACCGCATTGATAGTATCAATGACCGTGTAGTATGTATTGGTGCAAGGATTTTGGCCAGTAAAATGGTCAAGGAGAACCTCTCAGTTCAATGTAATTCAGGGGTGGTCGCACGTGCTGAGTTGTGTGCGCAAGGCGTACAAATGAACTGGTCCCTTTTTCTTATGAACCAGTTAGTAGAGGACGCAGTGGCAGTGCAGGAAAGTGAAAGACCCTTCACATACAGTTGGCTCCTTATTTTGATCATGTTAGTGGCTTGGATGGAGCCAAATGATTACCAAGGCATGGATGTCAAAGCAATAGAGGTATGCAAGGGTGCGAGATATCATAATTTATGGTGGGTAAGAGAAGTAGAGAGATTAACAGACTGCTCAATCCAATTTTGGATCTATTGGGAAGCGCTGCAGGCAACAACAGTAAATATTCCAAGACTGTCAGAGGAAGTCGCGACAAAGTACCAAAGGATTGCGCGGTTCACAACTGGACCCCATGCTATTCACGTTCAAGTGCGACGGGACATTGACAAGCAATGGTTACCGATGCGCTACAAGGTGCCTGATGAAGAGCTGGAGGCAATGATTAATGATTAGCCCATGGAATGGTGATAACTATTCAGTGTAGACGAAGTTTTGACGGGACCCCTAGCAGATGCACCTGATGATCCCATGCGCAAAGATGACCAACAATTTGATGAATAATCATCGACAGAGACACCTACTGACCCAGAAGCAGAACACATACTCACTGAAATAAGAATGAAGAGGTGCATGGAATAGGCTATGAGTAGTAGCACCATGTCAACAATGGAGGCGCATTTGAACCGACTTGTCAAGGTCATTAATGATGCAATCGATGCGGCAGGAAAGGAAATGAATAAATTGATACAAGATGGATTCGCAGAGGTAAGAACCAAACTGGATTATGTATATGTTGTTGTTTTGAAAAGATCGTTAGAGAGTGTGACTATGTAGGAATTCGCATCAATCAGCATTGAGCCCCGAGCTAGGAATTTTCAAATTCCCCCAATTGTGATTGATGCTGGAAACGAGGACTTGAATACCTCGCTATAATAGTTGCATAGAATATCATTGGATATCAACATGTTGTCCACACAGACATTGGTACACATGCAATGAGTTTCCAACTAGGAGTTGGCAGACAAGAAGAAAGAGATCAACGATCAATTTCTATGATCGCAGGAGAAAGAGGAAGTGATGTAGAAAGAAGTCGATGAATTGCGACGCGGTAAGGATAAGCTCATGGAATAGAAAGAATAAGAGATAGAAGCTTTGAATAAATCCCAAGAGGAGTCACGAGTCAAGACTGTCGAGGAGATCATAGAGTTGGAGAAGGAAATAGATTGCCTCATTGCTGAGAAGGCAAATCTTTTTGATAGCCGCGTCGAGTTGGAAGTGGCAGTTGCAGATGCCTGTCAACATGTCTTGGAGAGGACTGCAGAGCTGGATGTAGTGGCCAGAGCAAAGCAACTGAGGGTCGTTATTTCCAAGTTATAGAGCGAGAACAATATTTTGGAGGCTCTGGTGCACCCAACCACACCACCAGAGCAAATAGCAATGCGAAAGGGCGAGATAGAAGAGCTGAAAACACAAATTGATTGGTTATAGCAGGACGTAAAGAAAGTGACGGATGCGACTACACAGTTTTGGGGCGGCATAGTGCAGGATGAGCAGTTGGAGCAACTGACCGCATAATTGTAAGAAGCGGATGGACAGCTGGCAACCCTGAAGATGTCATTGAGAGTGATGCCCTTGATGATGCAGATCACCAAGGCATTGGAGCTGAAGGAGCTACAACAGTGGGTCGTGAAGGAAAGAGAAAGGCAACATCGACACAACACACAGTTAGACGAGTTCCAAGAGATTGGAGCGCAACTATCGGTGAAAGCGTTTTCTATGCTCCAAACGGCACAAGAAGGAAAGAAAGAGATCATTGAGAAGATGGTCAAACAACCACTCACCCATGACCTGACAACAAGCTAGTAGATCACTAGAAGGATCAAAGGACAGGTGAAAGAAAATACTCAGTAGTATGAATATTTCAAAATCAAGATCAATCAGTACACCATGTCCAGTTAGTGTGGCTCGAGGACGAGCCACAAGATTGTGTTGGGGGCTTGTTGGAAAGGGGTTTTGGATACATTAGTTACACAACATCGTGGATGTTGCGCAAGCTCAAAGACACTGCGCAAGAAGAATATTAGCACGCAAAGCAAATATTAGAATATCTTTCATATTTTGTGTCACCTTTTGTTGTTCTGGACCATATTTTGTGGATATTGGTCATCATTTTGTAGAATCAGTTAGAAGTTGTCTAAGTGGACCTTGAATGTAAAGGCACAATCCTATAAATAGATGTTGAATCGCAAGTATTAGATATCTTAGAGATCTTGATCAAGATCAAGGAGAATAGCTGTGAGTATCGAACTGAGATCTGTCGATCTGTGAACTGTGATTTTTGAGCGGAAGTAATATGACAAGGCGGAAGTTGATCCGAAATACTGTGTCTTTCTATTTTACTGTTTTATTGTCTTATGTGACTCTATGATGAATGTTAAGTGAATGTGTGACATGGATATATGATGTGATGTTTTCCTGCCTTAGATGATGTTATTTTAATGGATCTATTTACGCATAAATATGTTTATTGCATTTATAATGGAATGATGCGATCTGATGAAGAATTATGGTGTATGTGCTTAAATGAATAGATCTGTCAAGGTTGCATTGAGTTTTTAAGTTGATGCCACATTGTCCCTTCCTATTCTACAGAAACTTGGTTCCGTTAGTGCTCCCTTAAACATCTTGGGTGAGACGTCATCTGCTTTGCGAGTGTTGCTGGAGAGGGTAAAACCTGTTTGGGCCGGTGCTCAAGGAGATCATTGTAGTTTGGACGTCGACAGAGTCAAAACCCTTGTCGACTGGGTTTTGTTAGTTGGGTTTGTGCCAACAATAACCATGAATAATACATACCAACCAAGAAGTAACCCACACCCAACTTGGGTTGTCCCTTTTATAGACTCTTACATTTCGTAATCAACTGACTCTATTATGTTACCTGATAGTCTGTAATTCCTATTCTCATCCATTTTCGTTACAATTGTTAGTAGGCACCATTGGCCCAAAATACAAAGATGTTTTATTCCCTAAACACATGTGGCACTTAGCTCACTTCTAACCCACGATCTCTTGACTTGTCCTTTTCAGTTGCTACATGCCTTCTTCTATCATGGTTCCTTCTGTCGCAACTTTTCCTCTACAATTAATTCTTTTGTCGTATCTCTTTCTCCCACATCTGATTCCGTCATAGTTTCTCCTCTGTCGCAGCTTCCTACTTCTTACGACTGAAATCTTCATATTCTCGAGCAGGATTATGACTGAATTATTCCTATCTTTTCCTAGAGCCAATAGGATCAGTTCCTTTATATTCATAGAATCAAAGGCAACAAGTTATAATTCCATGATACAAAGTATCAAACACCAACATTATACCAGATTCTTTTAAACTATACAAGATCATAGGAATTCACAAATAACCTGCTAACTCAACTAGTTTCACATGATTAGTTTCAGCACTATAAAACTATTTTCTCCCCTACACCTCAAGGAGATATCAGTCAAAACCAATATGCCAATGAAAATCCCAACGACGAAAGTGAAAACCGTTGTTTCAGCTTAATCGATGATCTGATAAGTGCCTTCAAGTCTTTTCTCCCTCCAAATACTCTACGAAGGAAAGACAACCACTTTCAATGTTCAAAGCCTCCTTTGATAACATATCAACTACATGATTATGCTCCCTATAGATATGTTGAAAACAAAGTGAAATGAATGAACACTTCAATGTATTAATGCATGTACACCACTGATCAAGATCCAAAACGAGCAGTCGAGAATCATTATTAGCCCAATCTATAATAACCTTAGAGTCCCAAAAAATATTCAGCTCTAGAATCTCGATATATGTAGCAACAAGTAATGACACCCAAAGTGCTATTAACTCTGCACGTGTATTCCTGCTCCCACCACAACCAAGTTTCAAATGAAAGAAATGAGTACTACTGATAAATAAAACCATATCCACACCACCCATTCCTTTAGTTGCTGCCCCATCGAAGAAACCCATCATAGATGAAAACTGAGGTGCTACACCGTTCACCCTAGGATCCTTTTTTATGTCTGTCAACTGGGATGTCCTTTAGTATGCCAATGACTCCATTTCTCACACATAGGATATCAGGTCTCAAATCATTAAAATTTTTACCATTCCTTGCATGCCAAATTTTCCAATAACAAAGTATTGGGAGAAAAGAAGGATCATTCCTCAAGTTTAACCATTGTATCATATTGTCGTGCAGTGATATATCCTCACACCGATAGTTCAAACCCAAGTAATCTATAATTGTTATTCTGATAGCCCTTCCAAATATACAACCTACAAATAGATGTTCAACCAATTCAACTTTAACATTGCATAGATGACATCTATTGGGTCCCACCCAGCCTCTCTTAAGCATATTACCCCAGGCATTAATCCTGTAAAGTGCACAACGCCAAGTGAAACATTTGATTTTAATCAGGATCTTCCACTTCCATAGCAGCTTATACCACTAACCCTCCACCGACATCAAATGAGAACTTACAATATAATTATAACCGAGCTTTGCAGTGACGTACCCTGTTGAAACATTGATTGACCAAACTAAGCTATCTTCACAATCATTCAGCTTAATACCCACTCGATTAAGGTTTTGAGTATATCGTAACCATTTCGTCTTCCAGTCACCAGCTAATTCCAGATCTTTGGATGCTAACCAATATGAACACAAAGTTGTCCAACCACCCAAATTTAGTGCATGGTTGAGAGTGATTATACTATCATCATTAAGATATGTTATAAGTGTCGGTGAAAGATGATAGGAAGTCTCCAACCAACAATGGGATCAACCCCCACCAATATAGACTTCCCATCCCCCACCTTCCAGCTCAGTGCCTTACTCATCCAACTATAAACCCTAAGGAAGCCATTCCAAAAGTAAGAAGTCTTGACCACTGTCTTCTCCTGTATTTTGAGCCATCCTGGAAGGGACATGTTATGTAAATATTTAGCTTGAATTACCTGAGTCCATAATCCATTACCAAATAGTGCCAACCATGAATACTTTAACCTTAAAGAGATGTTGAACCACTCCATATTTGTCACATTCCATTCCCCACCCCAAATCCATACGGTCTCGCAATAAACCCCCAACTTACCAAGTGTGTTTTACGCCTAGACGTCGAATCACTCCACAAGAAATTATACATCTTCTGTTGAAGAGTCTTCAATATAGATGTTGGTATTTTGGCCAACGAAAACCAATATATGGGAATTCCACATAGTATCGACCTAATAAGAATCAGTCTACCTCCAAGAGATAAAAGAAACAATGTGACTAGTTATTGATCTTTTTTTCAAACTTTTTAATGATCCAATGCCAATCATTAACACAGTAATTCAGAGGTTTTAACCAATATCCCAGATATTTGAAGCCAGTATTTATTGGTTCCATCTTGTATGGTAGTAACTCGCCAACCTGAGCAACCAATTCCTCCTTCATTTTATTGCAAAGAAAATACAACTTCACCAAATTAATCTTCTTACCCGATGCTGAGGAAAACAAGTAAATAATCGCCTTAAAACACTGTCATTCCTCCAACGTTCCCTTCCCAAACAAAACCACATCATCAACAAATAGGACATGTGTGATAGCTAAAGTAGATGAGACCCCTGTAACTTACCTTGTTTCTTTGCTTCGCTGATAAAAAGACTTAGTCCTTTGACCACCAATAAAAAGAGTAAAGGGGACATGGGACAACCCTGTCTTAATCCCTGGGTCACATTGAAAAAACTAGTTGGGGATCCGTCGAACAAAGAAATTTGTCGATGATATACAAGCCATTATCCAATTTACAGTTTCCACATTCAACCCCACTTGCAGAAGGATTAGTCTCAAGAAAGTCCAATTGACCCTTTCATAGGCCTTAATGAGGTCCATCTTCAAGACTAAGGCATCCAAATTCTTCACTTTGATGGTAATCAAATTTCCTGCGTAATTCCCACCATTTCTAGGATCTGCCGATTCCTAAAAAATCCAAACTGTTCCATAGAAATAACTTCCGCTAGAATTGGCTTCATCCCGTTAGAGATGATATTTGTAATAACATTGTAAATAAGGTTATAAAGGAAAATAGGTCGATAATGCGAGAAGGTAGTATGTTTCTTACACTTTGGAATTAGTGTTAGAAAGGTCGAATTGAAATCTTTGGAAACATAACCTTTAGTACATGACTGTTCCACTATTGCCAATAAATCCCCACCTACCAGGTCAAAAAAAGCCAAAAAATATTCCACCTTCCAACCATCTGGACCAAGACTCTTGTCCTTAGAAAAAAATTTCAGGACCAACTCCACCTCCTCTAATGTGACCTCCTTACCCACATTCGAGTCAACCTCTGATGAGAAGAAAGTAGGAAACATTTTTAAAACTTCCAGTTAATTCGTGATAAGTGAAGAACCCTCCTCCTTAAAAAGTTTGGAAAAGTGCTTAACAACTTTGAATTTCAACTATCCTATTCACTAAGACAATTTCCTTCATTATACAACATGTCCCATATCTCATTTCCATTACACCTTGAGCTGGCATAACTTTGTAAAAATTTGGAATTAGCATCACCCTGTTCAATCCAAACTACCCTACTTTTCAGTCTCCAAGTCGAGACATCATGAGCCAACAGATGCTCCTTACGAGCTTTCAGCTCTGTAAGCTGAATAGTATCTTCCTATGATAATATACCAGTGGAGGATAGGAAGAACAACTGTTGAATATCGCTATCAATCGTGGTCAGTTCTAGGTTCCTCCTATTCTTCATCCCTTTTCCCCACTATATTACAGAAAGCTTCAACCTCTTCAAATAAAGCACCAATCTCTTCATCGCATCATAATCCACCGATGCAACATAACTGGTCCAGGTATGTCTCACAAGTATTGAGAATGCCTCCTCCCCCATCCATGAATGATTGAACTTAAATGGATACAAAGGCCTACCCACATTATCCACCCATTCCAAACAATTCAGAAACTGATCCAAGATATTTGATGGAATCGTCAAGGCCTTGTGTTGATTAATTAGAGGTAAAACAAATCCCACTGCCATAAATCTATCCAACCTTTTACAAATGCCCTCTTCCCCCATCCGACCATTCCTCCAGGTTGGCCCCAACTTTAATGGTGCAATATCTACCATTCGAGTTCACAGAAGTAGTTGAGTAAAATATACAGATAAAGGATCAATACGAGCTTTGGATCCCCAAATATCCGCATCAAATAAGGTGAAGTTAAGATCACCTGCAATGACAAAGTTAGGGTAGTTAAAAATACCCTCATCCACTATTGCATCCTAGAAAGCTTCTCTATTGATATAAAGACCATAATAGTTCAGACATAACCAAGGGTTGGAAGACCCTTTGAACCTTGCCTTAACCAAAATACCAGGCAACGAGAAAAAAACCTTGCAGTGAACAACCTTAGGGTTCCAACCCATTAAAATACCCCCCGAAAGACCCAAATCATTAGTCTCACAGAATTCCCAATTCGCCTTAACTTGACAAAGTTGATTAAAGCATGGTCATGGGAGCACATGATGAATGGATGCAAGGGGTAGCACAAAGGGGGTCTAAGGGGTCCTATCAGTGAAAATTGGAAGAGTATCTAGAAGAGCAGAGTCCTTGAAGGATGGTGAACTCGATGGGCTAATAGATTCAAGAACCCCTCCCCTTCCTACCTGAGTTTAGTGGCACCAAAGACTAATGAGGGAAACTCCTTAGTCGTTCTCCCCATAGATTCACCTTTACCATTACAACCCACCAAATCCCAAGAGAGAGAAAATGGAGAAGCCATTGATATCTCTTGAGGGTCCAATCCATTAGGGATTGTGTCAATGAAAACCCTAGGTGATAGTGAAAAATGATCAAAACCATCCCACACAAGGGATACAACCTGACCTCCCACTGAAAAATCCCGACCCTTTAGATCCCCATCAAATGGACTAACATGGGAAATCAATCGACGGTCATTGGCCAACTTCTCCACATCATCAATAAAGTCTAACTCCCCATTAGTTAAATCTTCATAATCAAAAGGTAAAACAGAGGAGTACATACTTGAATCAACCATCGACATGGGAGGTGGTGTCGAAGCATCCTTAGTAGCTGTCAACGACCCAAAACTAAATTCCACCCTGTCAGATTCAGAATAAGGGAGAGAGTTTACCTAAATAAGATATGGACACTGGTTCTTTAGATGCCCCATATGGTGACAAAAGTGGCACTGAAAGGGTATATTCAGGTAATCCAATCGTTGTACAATGACTCTCTCCCCCAAAATGATATCCAACTCAACTAACCAACCCTAAGATATGTCAAATTCCACCAGTACATGTGCGATACACTTATTGAAGGCATGAAACAATTTTTCATCCACGACCACAAACTGACACAAAGTATTAGCAAGAGCCATCAAATCTTCATGAGTCTAGAGCGATAACAAAAACTCTGGCAGAAGAACCCATAAATGTCATTTAGTAACCCGCTCCTTTACAGGGTCAAAGTCTACATGCCATCGGCTAAGTACGAGCGGACCATACCAATATTCCACTGCCCATCCAGTATCCACGACGCATCATAATCCTCCAAAAACAAGAAAACAAGCCACCCATTTGACAGATGACTCACTGTTGGGGCATAGTTAAGTAAGCGTTTCCAGTGCTGGCAGACCCAAGTCACACAACCTTCTTTGTCCAATCTGTAGTATTCCAGTCTGCCAACCATAACCCTCATACAGAGAGAATCCACCTTATCCATATAAACATCCCGCCCAACATGAAGCTTCTCTTACTCTCCATAGCTTCATAAGCTCGCACCCGCCTCCGGGATTTGAAATGATTGACTGAATGTCCATCGAGACGACCGAGAATCACATCAACAAGTGAGTTTGTCATACTCTGTACCCATTCCAACAAAAGGGCGAAGGTGCAACCTCCACCAGTTACAAACATACCTATCCTCAACACAGTCACGTGACAGCCAAAACCCACAACAAACTGACCATCAAATCCAAAAAATAACCCCAAAGCCTGACAAGGACCACTTCCAGGAAAAAAATACTACTGGACAAAAGTCCTAATCCTTGAAACCTTGAAAGCAAATATAAAAATAAAAACACAACACCCTTTATGCGCATGTCTCCATGTCAGTCTAGGGTATCATTCCCAGTTCCCTCGCTGGCCATCGGACAATAGTTTAGGAGAAACCATAAACCCTACCTCTACCATGATCAAGTTCATGTTGGAATTTTTCCAGGGCCGATGGATGTAGACAGGGAAAAAATTCCCACTTTGTTTGCTCGGTTGGTACTAGGCCCCCAACAAAATGGCAAGCTTGACTCCGAGTGCCATAACGACAAGACCTAAGTAAAACTACGTTGCTAACCATATGTTCGAAAGAAGATCGAAAGCTACAAGGTATCACATGAGGGTTTTTGACCAGGGTTCCACCAGTCTAAACCGTAACTAAGATTGAGATAATTATTGTATGGTGATTAAAAACCGAATGACACAAAATATCAATTCTAAGATGTTCACATCGTTCAATAGACTAACGAATATTACATTGATCGACAACAAAACTTTTCATCATAAAAGGATGTTAATTAAAAGCTTTGGATAGCATAAGTAAATAATTTGATCACTAATATGACAAAGGAAGGTGGAATGATTAATTTATAATTTGTTAAATAAATAATAATAATAATAATTTTAATAATTATAAATATTGATAAAATTAATGAAAGAAGAATTGGTTGTTGTTTTTTAGTTATCCGTTCAATCATATAGATTTGTAAAAGTTGATTATATAACTATTTATAAAAAAATAATATATTGAAAATCATTAACATTATTTTTTATAGATCAAGTTGAGTATTCAAAATAAGGGTTGCAAATATTTTTGGAAGGCCTAGGTGCATGCCTTAGGAGTGCGTTAGCAAAGTCTCTCGCTCTACAGTAAGAGTAATTGCTTTTCTACTTAACATTGTGTCTCATTTTTGCGAAAGGTTGTACATCTCAAAATTTTCTTTGGATTCTCCTTTGTTCTCTTACAAAGGTATTTCAAGATAACAAGCTTTGTTGTGTCCGTAAAACTCTCCTCCTTTGAATTGACGAGTCCCTCATAAGGAGAGTTATTTGTTGGCTCAATGTTTTGAGGGTCATCAATTGACACCTACAAGGTGGTTCTGTTTAAGCTAGGATCTGAACTAACTTTCTCCATTATAGTCTCAATTTCTATTATTTGGTGATTTGCACTATCACCATTCCAACAAGTAGGCCTCTTGTTGTATTGTCTTTTGGAGAGTGGATCATCATACTTCAAGTGTTCCCTAACAATGTTGTGATTAGGGTAAGAGGCAATCATATGCCTTAGAACTAAGCATGATGGGAAACTAATTTGCTTATAGTCAAGTCTACATTTCTAGACATAGTTGCATCCAACAAAAACTACTCTAAATGATTTGTAAATAGATAATTTTCTCCATTGATTTGCTTGTAGGTTGTGCACTACCTTTCAACTCAAGGGGTCAACTTAATTGGTTTGAACGAACTATTTCAAGGCAGATTTCATCGTGACGTCTCCAACTATAGTGTAGTTGAGGTTCAACTTCAACAAAGTCCGACCAGGTTACCAACTTTTATTGTGGTTGGCGGTTGAGTCACCCTCAATCTAGAGATTATGGATACACATGGGAGGATCTTGTAAGGTTTTCCTTGGAAAAAAAGTTTGTGCACTTCCTTTCTACCATTTTGGGGCTACAAAATTGTAATTGACCAATACCAATCCCGATCTCTATTAGATTATCCAAGGATTAGAATTGAAGGTGAATGTTGGGAAGCCTAACCTACACTAGGGACAAGGACAAACGTTAGAAACCATAGTATTGTGCAAAGGTTAACATTGCTTCATAACTAGGAACCATGATTGAGAATGTTGTCCCTATAAAAAGATGAATAAAACTACATTATGAAGAAAACCTTAAGCACATGGATAAATATAAGCTTCTTACAACAACAAAGGCTTCCATGTTTAGTTGGATTGGTCGAGCAAATCCACCAATAACAACCATAATTTCTTCAACAGTGAATTAATCCATGATTTATATAGAACATAGTTTGTACCAAAACTTCGTTTGCTAAGGAAATAACTTTGGTTGACTTATCAAAGGATCATTGACAAGAGAGAGCTCAATAAGTAGGCTCTACTGCATTGAAGAGGAAACAACTTCCTAAAAAGATTTTTTGTAGACTTCTCCATTGTTTGAGAAACTAGGGTTTACTCCCATCATTAAAGGGCTACATAGATTACAAGAAGAGGGGGGGGTTAGATCAATATGCAAAGGCCAGTGTCACAAGTACTCAGATCCTTATGATCAACGTCGCCACTTACATCTTCCTTTGGATCTTGTTCCATAACTAGAACTCCTATGAGCATATCAATGGCAAAGGTAGGTGGACCAACGATGTTGCAAGGGGCAAGGGACCCTAGCTGAGAAAGGTAATTGGGCTCGAACTTGGTAAGACCATCTCAAGCCCATTTGTTAATTCTACAAAGCTTTTTGCTATAGCCAAAATAATTAGTGGCAATTCTTAAAGATGAACATTGATAATCTTATATTTTCACAAGAGTGCAATGCAAGTCTCACCCATTTAGCAACCCCAACAATTAGCTCAATTGGTTGGGCCCTTGTTGACAAGCCATTTCTAGGCTAGAAGTCAGGGGTTCAATTCCTGGGCCTATTGGGGTTAGGTTCCTCCTTTAGGGTAGTAGACTCCTCGATGTATATGGTGCCGCAGGGTTCTTTGATGGAAAAAAAAGCCTCACACATTTACTTACATTTATCTCCATGACAAACTTGGAGGTTAGAAACCCTCATGAAAATTGAACCTTTATCATAAATAAGGAAACCTCGAATGAGTGAATCCAACACCTTAAAACTTATTAAAAATCCATATTATTATTATTTTATTATATAAAAACTAGTTTTACAAAAACATCATAATTATATAAAATGCCGGGCTATAAAAATAATTTTTTGGTCTCATTAATAACCAAATTTCTTCACTCCGACTTTGTATTTATAAATTATATTAATTTCTTCACTCAAATTATATATATTTTATAGATATTTAACCACCTTTTATGACAAAGTAAATCCAATCACAAGGATAAGGGACAAGAATTTGTTCTTTGCTTGCATTACATGCTTCTTTTTAACGGAAGGCTCTGGATAACTATATATATACATAACCACAACATAAAAAGCTCTATCATTCATATATATATATGATAATAATATACACACGCAATCTTATGCTACCTACAGTTTTCTAATGCGTCCAAACCAAAGATCGAGAACAAAGAATTCGGCATTTTTTCTTTCTTACTAAATCTGCGACCCATTTCCTGTGAATTCTGTAGTACTTTTAGCCCAACACAAATGGTGACCATAGAGCCCGCCAGCGAAGATGTCACAAATCAGGGAAGCCCCATTAAACCGAACGCCCACGAAGAGAATTCGCAGGGTTTAAAGAATTCAGAATCCCTGCAATCTAATGGGACGCCGAGGGATCTCAGAAAAGGCGCCGAAGCGGAGGGTCACGTGGATGCGGACAGGGAGGCCGAAGGGTGGGAGACTGCCAGCGAAGGTGGAACAGAAGAGGAAACCCCCTCGGTCTCTGCACATATCGAAGATAGAGATAGCTACGAGGACGCCATGACAGACGAAGAGCAGAAACAGGTATTTTATTGTGATCATTATCAGGGCATTGGGACTTCTTATTTTTACTTCCAGTCTTAATTTTTTGTTTTCTTTATCATTTACCCGTTGGATTCTAAATATTGAACTTTAAACTTTAAATTCCATTACTCAATTGATGGGTATATCTGTTGTTAGGTTTCCCAATTCTTTAATATGTATATATGTTGGGAGTAATGCCTCGCTGTTTTGGCTGTAAACTCAGTGCTTTACAGAAATCAATTCTGTAACTATTGTCATATGGTCTTGGAGGAAATTGTTTTTGTTCTCTTTGTATGGCAGCATTCAACGATGGACCCAGAAAGAAATAAGCTTAGGTTGAGAGTCCAAGGGACTAAATGCAGGCAATGCATGTCCAGATATGCCATCAAAGGCCAGTTTGAACAAGTCACTTAATCAGTTGTACAGTTGTAAGTGTAGAAATCATGATGATCAAAAATTTGCAAGTGGCTGGTGGCCACTGAATATCGTGTGTCTAATAAACACAGAGTTATGTTTGAGTCCAACTCAAAAGCACAGTTAAAATCAGTTAAAAACGTCATGCTCCATCTAACCCCAACAGTGCTGAAAGACCCTCAACCTTCCACATCAAATCATGCTTGAAGGCTCTGGGCCCAAGGAGAGAGGGCGTTGTGCTGAGAGGAGGCAAGGAGGGATTCTTGGGGTGACTGGAAGAGGAGGTAATCGCCTCTGAGTGGAACACTGTCAACTGTGTAAAAATAAAGCAGGGGTCATGTGACCCAATGACTTGCCCCAAGAGCCCCAAACACCAACCTTAGGTCTACAAGCCCCAAAATGAGGCAGCTAGCAATGCTACTAAGCCATAGTACTCCTAAAGAAATCAAGGAGTCCAAACATAACCATCCCTCAAAAGATGCAGATAACACCCCATGCTGGCCTTGAAGAAAAAAAAACGACCTCTCTCCTTGGGCAGATATCTGAAAGTGAGCTAGTACAGGTACAGTGTAACACAGGCTCCAATTGTGTAACAAGTGCTCTTCTCGGGAGTTCTTGAGAACCTGTGAATCTTTTGGGTACCTATAGACCTACACACATATCAAATATCCGAGGGCATTAAAAGCGCCATGAGGCAGATACTTCTGTCTTGCCTTGCTCAGTATAATGACATGAAATGCAAATAACTGAACATGAAAGAACAAATGCAATGCAAGGTAACAGTATATGCTGAATTGAAAATGAAACCAACCCTACCAACCCTAAACATGGTAAGAAAGGGTCAAGTGAAGTCATACCACCAATGTAACCAACCGAGCAAGGTGTTCATACCTGATCTCTTTCTTTTGTCTTTAGAGATAATCCATGATAAGATCTCATTGATGATATGCTGAGTACATACCAGGATATTCATTGGGATGGGGAAGGAAAGCTGAATGAATAGTAAATACGGGAACTTGGAAGCCTTGATGTTGCTACCACGGAGAAGGATTGCTTTCACAAGTTTTGTTTATCCATGCTTCTACTGGGCTTATGTATGGGCCATCTCAATCATACGTTTGCATTTGGATGAAATCGGTCATCTGACTTTGATCTTGGGAGACCATTTGCAATGGTGGATCTTGCAAATAGGCTAGCTGCAACTTGTTCCTGCACCTACTTAAAAATTTCTTTGGACACACAAGCATATTGTTCACCTTTGTAATGATCATGTTAGTATCCCTGATAATCTTTAAAATTTTGAAATTATCAGCCACATTACTCACACCTTCACATTTCAAGCGAAAAGACAAACAATAGATATCCCGACAATGTGAAGTTAATAGTGTACTTGTCCACATACCTGTATTGGTTTTGGTTGAAATGTATCATTGAAAACTTATCGATACCAAATAGAAAGGGTTGATCGACTTCTGCAAAACTTGCCCAAGATAGTGCTGGAAATACTGGTTTGGGGACATCATTGATTGGAAGATAGTGGAAAAACTCTGCATATGGCAATCGACAATAGGGAACACATCTCACAGTACTCCATCATCAAGCAAAGTAGCAAAGGGATTGTTCCATCCTTCATTGGTGGCAGAATAGGCTTCTTCACCCAAAAATGTGCCAGTGAGTGGATCCATCTTGATGTTGCAAGGTCTTGAAGAATCGTACATCGGTGGACCAAGGAACTTCCAGTAATTATCGTCTTCCATAAATCTGTTATTTTCTTCCAAGAGAGCCAAGATATCATAAGAAACTGTAACCAAAGGATATGGAGCACTCACCATTTTTTATATTATTTAGTTTCTTCGCCTAAGGCTTCTTGGTCTTCATACCCTGGAGAAAAACCATCTTTGCTTTCAGGAATCCTTTCATCTTTGGTCATAAGGGTTATGATGTCATTTACCAAGTCTTGAACAATGGTTTCTTCCGAGATTTGATCTTTGTCATAAACTTCTTCGTCAAGGATTGCTTCATGCTTTTCCTAGGACTTGTTCACCAATATTTGTATGATCATCCTTTATAATTTTTTGGATTTCCTCCTTAATATTGGGATCCCACTGATTGCAGAATGCTTCAAGTAGTTGTAGAAAGGAAGATATCCCCTTAGGAGGGAGTCCATACCAATCGTCCACATCCTGATTCCCTCCCAGCCTAATGGACATTATAAATAACTGCATAATGGTATCCTCATCTGTGATATCCCATGCCACAAGAACTTCTTTGAAATTCATAACGTGTGCTATAACTGTAAATTTGAGCACATAGATCTGTAGACAAATAAACAACTCACAAAGTGGATCTCACAATTTACTCAGCAATTGAAGAATGAAACAGTGCAAAAAAGGCTTGCAGTTGTGAATGCTTTCATTAATCAAAAAAGTAATCCGATGATAATTACAATGAAGTAAAATGGCTTTAATAGCCACAAGCAATTCGAATCCACATGAGGAAGTTCAAATTGATTAGACTCTACTTGACTGTAGGTAACCAAGACCTTGTCTAAATCACTATCGGAGGACTCAGTAGTTAACTGACCTTGTCTAAACCATAACCGGAGTTCATCAGAGCTCTAAAACACAACTCAAGTGTTACATTCAGTGTTGACTAAGATTAACTGACTGTGGTAGGTGAGAAATGCGCCCCACATGTGTGCAGTCAAGTAAACCTAGCGCTAACTGAATGTAGAGGACTAGAACTGAATGTAACTGACTCCTAACTTAGCTTGACTAGTCATTAACTGAAGTGAACTGACCTTGGTTGGTTTCGACACTCCCAGTGACTTCCTAAATTGTAGGGATTGGTCTAGGAGGCTCCTAAACTTGATGCAATCAAGTGCAATAAGTGGCAGTGAGCCTCAATTAGTGTTCCCCACACTTTAGTAACTGAAACATGTGCCCCAATTAGGTCAAGTGGACCCAATGGTGTTAATGACTATAAATAGACTGGATGGACTCTCGATTTAGACATGACTCCCAATTTAGACATATGACCAAATTTGGACAAGGGAGGATTAATAATCCTAACACCCCCACTGAATGCTAACTTGGACAAACTGTGGGCCTTGGTAACTAAGACCATAGGTCACCCATTACATCAAGTAAAATAANCTGATATAGATGGATCTGCAATACTAGTAGAAGCTGTAAAAGAAGTAGATGCAATGATTTTACCTTCCCTTGCAGGTGGCTGCTGAGAGTGCACTGGTTTTGAAGAAGG